>CAIGRP010068008.1:0-40535 GCA_903798385.1 Fraxinus cuspidata
TACATTTGTGACGAAACGTTGAATACATTTAATACCAAATGTTCATATGGAGAATCGAAAAGATACAATATATTTATTTTCAACATTAAACAACTAACTAAAGTGCAACTAACGTGCAACACACGTTAACCACACTAGTCTTGTTAAAACATGGCATTTAAATGAACATATTATGTTTGTACATTTTTAGTTTCTGCGTTACAACATGAGTTTTACATTTACGTCATGCTTCATTTAACACTTAAGTGTTTTTTATACTTAACCTCAGTTTGATAGGGATTGAAATTAGATTTTTAATAGATTTTGATAGAAGTTGAAATGTGTGATTGAAATTGTAGATCCCATAAAATATATGGTTAAAACTAAATATTGACTTTAACTTGAATTAAAATCTTGATTTTAAGTTCCACCAAATAGAATCTTAATACAATTATGTGTTGCAACTAGTGTTATAAAAAGCGTAAAGTTTGGATGTCAAGCTTCGACATATGTGAGCCTAGACGAGGTCTAGGAGTAAAAAAAAACGTTTCTTATTTTGATATTATTTTAAATTTTTAAATCAATCTAAAAATTATTTAATAATAAAAAAATTGCGTAAAAAGCGTAAATGCATAAAAAAGTGAGCCTAGGCGCGAAAAAAGTAAATAATAAATAAAATGCGCGAAAAAGCTCAAGGCGAGTTTATGCCTGTTTCACGTTTAGGAGCCGCTTTTTATAATATGCCGATTGCAAAATAATATTTTTAGTGTTGCAGAGCCTTACATATCTGAACTAATTATGTGTAAAACTATGTTTAACTATACATGACATATATTTTACCTTTTAGATTAAGTAATAGTGTCTACAAAATTTAAATTGCAACATCTTATTAAATATAGATATATGTTAATGTGTCTGTACAAAATAATATTCTTAGTTTATTTGACTTGGTAGATTTTGATAAATTATTTTTAGTATTTCTTCAATGAAAGATATTACAAAATTTTGTTTACCTCAAAAAGTATATTGTATTTCTTAAAGCTAACTATATGTTTTTTTTCTCTTGTTTTCTAAATAGTTTTTCCTTGAATTTCTAGTATTTCGAATTCAATTTTTTGTATTGAAAGAAAGATAGATAGATTCAACTCTTTTTTCATTGCATAATGGTCTATTCATGTGAGACTGATGAGAGCGTTTTAGTCATTACCATGATTTTACATTCGTCAGTACTTTATGGAAAATCATGATTAAGTTCTCATCTTCAAAATTTATTGATGTTGTGTTCTTGTATCATTTGTCCAAACATATTTTGTTTATACGGAAAAGTATAGTGTACTAATATGAAGGTAATTTGTTAGAATTCGTATACGAGTCTTGTCCATGTCCAAGACTTCTAATCAAGTGTTAGTCCTGCACATTCCTTTATTCAGACAACTATTGATGCATACTGTTCTTTTCATGACACGTGGACAAGCGACTGGACTCCTCTTTTTGGTAGACATAGCATCCATATGAACTGTAATAATTTCTGCATGTAACATTAGTCCCTCAAATTTAAATTTCATATTTATATGAATTGAAGAATTTTTTATATCTCTTTTCTTCTAATATTGAAATCCTTTAGTTGTGTAAAGTTTTATCTTGTCAATTGTACTGCTTTTCTTTTTCTTCAGAGTATCACATTGAACGAAGATTGAAGCGTAATATATTGACTTCTATTTAGTACATGGCATTTATGCCGGATGGAATATGAAGCTTAAAAGGTCAAATATTTCGAGACATTTATGCTAGAGGAATTTGAAGATTAGAGAATTGACTTCTTATTTTTTTTTAGGCATTTATATCCGAGGGAATGTGGAACATAAATTGCCTATATATATGGTGTGTTTGATGGATATTAATGAGAAAAGAATGTATTTTAAATAGTGATATGATGAGAAATATGTGGTTGAAAAGTAAGAAAAAATTATTGATGTGATGAAAAATATTATTTTATTGAAAATTGTGTGGTTGAAAATGATTTTTGAAATAATGTATTTTGAAAGAATGTATATCAAATAGGGACATAGTTTAACTCGTTCTGCACTCCGAGGCATTATGCCAAAATGGAGTCAAGCTTAATTTCCAATAGCTCCTTATGTACTCCAAGGCATTATGCTAAAATGGAGCCCAAAGCTTAATATTGAATTATTTCGTTATACCAAGCGTTGCTATTATTTTCCAATAGATATCTAATGTTACTATTATTTTCATTTTTCCTACCTTGCGTTCGAAACATTTTGAGAGATTACTTCCAATGCTTTAGTGCACAAACTTCTAGAGAGAGAAAACTCAGGTACGAGCTTTAATCCTCATTTCTCCTTCTTAAATTTATTAATCTCTTTGACACGGTGTTTGGTCCGGATTAAAATCTGATTTTAATTCAAATTAAAGTCAAACAATCAATATTAATCATATCTTTCATGGGTTCCACAACTTTTCAACCACACATTTCAAAAATTTCTATCAAAATCTACTAAAAATCTAATTTTAATCTCCATCAAACACACTCTGAATATTTTCTCCTCATTAAGAAACTATTTGTATGGTATAAATGAATTCCAGAACTATGACAGTGATGAGATGAGAATGTTGGAGCCATTAATCGTTTGCCCTAGGAAAGCATATCATCCTAGTGGAGTTGTATTAGAGGGCAACCTCATAGTAGTCGTTGTGATTGAAGATATTGATGGTGTTGATGTTTTGATACCATTCAGTTCCAAGGTTAGAGGTGAAACTCAGTTGTGCCAAGGATGGTGCATTATGGAAGAGTCCACAAGCCTTGATTTGTCCATGTGCAATGTCACTACATTGCAACAAACATGTTTTTCTAATGACATCACTTTCACATATTGTAAATTAGATCGTCCAACTTTCAAGATCGAATTATATGTATCCCAACCACTTATTTTTTTGATAAATAATTGTTTAGCCTTTATTTGATTCTCATTTTTTTCAAAATACATTTTTCTCTATCTTCTTTTCAAACAGATACTTTTTAATAAAATAATATTATACACAATCAAAAAACTTTTTCTTTATTTTTAACAACACATTTTTCATCAATCTACTATTTCAAAATGTATTCTATATACGCGGAGATCGAAGGTTACGAGTTCGAATCCCCTGCCAACATTTTTTCGGTCGAGTCCGTCGCACAGGGCTTGCCTAGTGCAGTTTATCTCTCCTGTGTGGTTTGCGGACTATTGCACATGGAGCGAGGTTTACCCAGTGCGCATTCACGAGTAGCGACCGAGGGTTTCTGCGTTAACAAAAAAAATGTATTCTACATAAAGATGGGGCTCAAACACGCCCTTAGTTTAAAATTTACTTAACCTTATGTTTGACTTATGTATATCACTCAAACCACTTTGTATCTACATATTTCGAAAGATCTATAGGTACTATTCATTTATTCATTATTTACTTCTATCCATTTAGCCCTTGTTTGACAATAATTCTTTCAATTTTTTTTCTCATACTCATTTTTAACAATATGCTCTCGTAATAAAATATTTTATTTAAACTATTTATAAACCCTTCCTAAACATGATTTTAATAATTGATTTTTTGAAGCTTAGCCAAACATGGTTAGGACAAGAGAACCGGGCGCTCAAAATTGGGACAGCTCGCGTAGTGTCGACGCTGGTGACATTCAAACACACATTTTCTTCACATATATTTTTTTCACTCATTAACTCCCATCTACTGTTCTACCTGTTTCCGCCATCCCTCTCCTCCTCAAATTCAAATGTGGGTCTCACAAACCCTAGCTCTCTCTCCCTCTCTCTATTTACACATGTATTCATCAATTCTCTCTCTCTAAAAAATATTCCAATACTCGTGATGAGGAAGGGTACTAAGAGGAAGACAACTCAAAAGGACGAGGCACCGACACAGCCGGCTGAGGAGCCGAAGAACGACCCGAGCCAATCGGTTCTGGAGAGCAAGGATGGGCGGCCAGAGGAGAACCATGTAGAACAGCCGGAAAGGGAGGAACCCATCCAGAAAGACGAGGCGGAGAAGAAAGTTCAGGAGGAGCCTACTAAGATAGCGGCCAAGGGAAAAGCTAAGCGAGCTAAAACTGCTAAGCCTGAGGCCGAACCTCAATATTTTTCCGAGAAGCGTAATTTGGTAAAAAATTTTTTTTAATAATATACAAATGTACAGTTTTTTGTTTTATGCAAGCATCTATGATAAATGTACTCGAACATAGAGACATTACGTTATCTAGTTGATATAAATCATGCCTGTGATAAATTCAAGCTTTTTATTCATTCCTGTGATATACAAATATACAGGTTTTTTATTTTTTTGTTTTATTCTAATTTTATTTAATTTCTACACTAATGTTGTTCAGGAAGACCTATGGCAACAGGTTTTTCCAGTTGGTACAGAGGTTAGCATTTATTTAATTTCTTTTATTTTAAGCAGTCACGGTTTCTTTGACGAACGTACTATTATGTTTGGCTTTTCTTACCTGAAATTATTTTCAATGCCAGTGGGATCAATTGGACACGGTGTATCAGTACAATTGGAATTTCTCAAATCTGGAAGTGAGTTGCCTAACTCTCGTTGCCATTGCTATTTTTTAAGTGGGCTTTAGTGATTCTCAAAGTAAATTTTTAATGCAGTCTTTGTTAGTATGGAATTTGAATTCATGACTTATCAATTTAAGCCCTTGTTTGGCCTCCGTTTTTTAGAACTCATTTTCAGTCGGTTCACAATTTTTATTAACTCTTCAACCACACATATTATCAACTTTACCAAAATGTACTAGGACCTTGTTTGGTCCCCATTTTTTTTAAAATATATTTTTCTTTCTCTTCTTTTCAACCACACGTTCTTCAATAAAATAAATTACACACAACCCAAAAACTTTTCTATCATTTTTAACCACACATACTCTATCAATTTACTATTCTAAAATGCATTTTACACAAAAAAAAAAATAGGGCTCAAACATGCCCTAATATATAATAAAACCAATCGGGGGCTAAATTCTATTACAATCAGGGCTAATTCCGATTTCAAAGCCTCATTACCCCTCTGCCAAATGCCTCATAAGGAATTCCAGTGCTAACATTGCTTGTGGCAGGACGCATTTGAAGACGGTGGAGAATTATATAATCAAAAAGTCTACCTCTTTGGCTGTACAGAGCGTAAGTGGTAACTAAAACTTGACTGCTTCCTTTTCTGTCTGAAAATATCAAACATATTGTTTTCTTATTGTAATCCAATTTTATTAGGCTGTTTAATTGGGTGACATGGATAGTGCTACATGGCCAATGAATATTGGTTATACTGGTTATCTTATAAGCCTTCTTCGCTGACTTGCATTTGTTTATTTATTTATGCAGCACAATTGGTCTCTTTCCAAGGTCAAGGGAAAGTTACAATGATCCCTGTTGTGGTTGCTGTAAGTCCTTAAAGACGTCTTCCTTGCATATAGATGGTTACCCACTTTTGGTGTTTGTATTATTTATATGTTATTTTTCATTAGTTTGTCTTATTGGATCATAATGCATTGAAGTTAGATTGGTGCAACTTTTTTTTTTTGTAAAGAATTTTTATTAATTTCTGAGATACATTATTTGTGCTTTGAAAATTCCCTATGAGAATGAGATCATGAACTTTGAACATTTTCATTTGAAGTGGTGTTGGCCTTTCAAAATCTGAATTAAACTTTTGCCAATTTTTTTCATTGAAGTTTGGGGACTGGTAATCGCCTTCTGTACTTTCTTTCTAGGAATAATAGCTAATATCATCTTGTGTTTTTGTCATAAAAGAAGAAGAAATTAAAGAAATCATGGTCATCTGGTAACTTGCATTTCACATGATGATAATTTCAGTTCTTAGGCTTATCTGTACTGTACATCTCAAAGTTTATGGAATTGCAGATAAACTTGAGATAAATAAACTCATTATTTAACACTTCTGCGTTGGTGTGTGTTAATGTTGGCACTAGTATCACCACTGTTTGTGGCTTGGGATGAAGTAGTTTCTAATATTACTAGTGTACTTCTAAATGTCATTGATGTGTATTATAGTATTGTGGCTTCAGTTAAATTCTCTCTGCATGATTGATTTATTTATTTTGTTAAATTTTTTATTTTCGATCAGGTGGTGTCTCCTTTTCCTCCTTCAGACAAAATTGGAATTAAATCAGTACAGAGGGAGACAGAAGAAATTGTTCCTATGAAGCAGATGAAAATGGATTGGGTTCCATACATCCCACTGGGAAATAGGTATTAAATTGCCCTTTGATTTTGCTGTGTGTTGCTTTCCTTATTCAAATGGATGACAGTTCTGCAATTTCATTATTCGACAGGGCTTCTCAAGTTGAAAGACTTAAATCTCCAATTTTTATTTTGAGCTGTACCCAGAGAAGGTACAATTCTCCCTCTTGCCTTTCTTCGTGAATAGATATATTGATAGAGAACAAAAATTACTTCTGCTTGGCTGACCTATGTTTTTGTGTTCTTCAACTTGTCTTCGCTAATTTTATACTGCTTTTTGGGATTCAGATACATCAACTGTACTGTCTTTTGTATTATGATAGTCTTAAATATATTATTTTCATTAGATTGTCTGCATGTGTGCACGTGAATTTATAGTCCTATATAATTTCTCCCTTCAAAGGTTGTTCATGTGATTAGAATTTTGTAGGTTTTAATATCGGTTTATTTTTTAGTTTGGAGTTGCCAACTAATTTATTTAGCCACCGTTTGGTGTAGATAAAAATAAGATCTATAGTAGATTTTGATAAAAGTTATGAAATAAGTGGTTGAAAAGTTGTGGGTCTCATAAAATATGTAGTTAAAATTAATTGTTGTTTTTAATATGGATTTTAATCCATTATTGAAGATGCACTAAACAGAGGCTTAGTGATTGCAGTATCTTGGGCATAACATCTATCCACACTATATTTTGTACAGTTGGGTCCATAGGTCACAGCATCCATTAGTTATTAAGTTATTTAGTTTAATGTGTAAAAAGCAAACTTGAATAGGCGAAAGAGAGGTTTACATTCTGAAAACTGTTTTGCAGGGCTGGTTTAAGACAATTGAAGTTGGAGCGCGTGAAAAAGTTTGAGTACTGCTTACCTTGTGAGTGATTGTATTCCGTATAATTTTGCTATATTTCGTATGTTTCGGATATAACATGCCCCTTTCTTTTGTGCTATTCGAAATCTACACTTTGGCACCTAAGATTTCTCTGTTTCTTACTTCTCCACTAGGACGTTATTAAGGTGACGGGAATCTATCTCGTTCTATTATCATTCTGGTGTTAAATTAGTACTTGAACAATTTAGAAGTGCTTCTCTGTGATATATTAATCATCTCATTGTGCACTAAGCAGAATATACGTTGACAGTACCTTTTATGTTTTTGCAGACTTCTACCATCCCCTTCAGGAAGATGAACTAGAACAGAGCACAATAGTGCAAATTTTATTTCCAATAGATCCGAAGCCGGTACATTTCTTCTTGCAGTTCTGATAAACACGCTCCTTAGTAATCACATAATATGTTCAAGTAGCAAATGTTTAGATATTATATGAGAGGTTAGGTGAATCTACACAACATGCGCGACAGACTTGTAAGATCAGTTTAGGGAGCTATTAAAAATGGCGAGAAGCTAACCTTGTTTCAAACCTCTCTCCAGGTTTTCTGTGAGTTTGATTGGGAACTTGATGAACTTGAGGTATGCAATTGCAATTCATTTTTGTATATTACTGCCTGATAATTTGCAATTGTAGGACTTGTTTGAGCCTCATTTTTACTGAATAATGCATTTTGGAATAGTAGATAAATGGAGAATGTGTGGTTAAAAAATAAGGAAAAGTTTTGGGTTTTATGTGTAATATTATTTTATTGAAGAATGTTAGGTTGAAAATGTGAGAGAGAAATGTATTTTGGAAATAAAGAGGATTAAACAAGAGCTTAGATTGTAGCTTGTATGCACCATTAACTATCCCAACTGTTGTCAACCCTCTGGCTAAGTCAAATAAATATTATTTAGGAGTTCACGGATAAACTTATTGAGGAAGAGGAATTGGCTGCAGATCAAAAGGATGCCTTTAAGGTAATCTTCACTATATATGCACGTAACTCATGGCAATGTTTGAAAACCCATTGGTGAACATACTAAGAAGATTAATGGAATCCTTTTTGATTTAGGATTTTGTTAAGGAGAAAGTCCGAGAAGCCAAAAAAGCTAATCGCGAGGTACTTCCAAAGAGACTTTCTGATGAAATTCTTCTTGATCGTTCTAATCATGCATGTTTTGAATTTTCCTGTATATATAGGCAAGGGAAGCCCGCAAAAAGGTGTTGGAAGAAATGAGTGGAGACGCTAAGGCTGCATTTGAAAATATGAAATTCTACAAGTTTTATCCTGTTCCTTCACCTGACACTCCTGATGTATCTAATGTCAAGGTAATATTGTGCTTCTTCCTATTCTTTTTAATTTTCTCAGTCAGCAGAGAGCTTGTCTTTGCAATTGAATTCTTTTGAGGACTTTTTAGATATATAGGATATACTGTTTATAGTTCTAAACGCCTATCAAGTATGCCTGCTTAACAGATAATCAACTTCAGTTGAATGTGTTTGCTCAAACGCTGGTAGTTTGTTATTAGTTTCTGGTTTTACAGAGCTAGGGGGCATGTGTTGTTTTAGTTCAATGGTAAAGAACTTGCATGTATGACCCATTGTTACATAAGGGCTTTCTTGCTGAACAGCTGCAGATATGCGGTTAAGTTATTGAGCAGTGTGACTTTCAAGAATATGTTTGTTAGTTTATTCTGAGCCGAATAGGGATGTCTTTCCAACATATCTAGTTCACCAAGTTTTAGCAATTATAATGATAATATGCCATGTGATATCCAAAGATTAACTTGCTGCATTTATTGAGATTCCATCCTTGGATCATAGTATCCTTCAATCATGAAATTTCCGGCCTCCAGATTTAAGCTTTCCTAAGCTAAACACAAGTTTTTTTTTTATGGTCATTTGATTTTTTTTCCTTTTTTCGCAATTAATAAATCTAATCTAACTGGAGTACTGTGGCAAAACTCACGTACATAAATTTCCATTGATCTTTGATGATTGTTGAAATCCCAATTAGATATTCTTGAATTGCTCTATATAATGTCCAAATTTTCGAGTAGATAGGGTTGGCAATGTAACTCTACCTGCCATGTCTTTATCCTTTCTCCGTTTGAGGAACTTTCTGTTGGGCTCCACCAGCGATCAAACTTGGATGATTATACCCAGAGCCAAAACATTTACTTATATTCTAAAATTACAGTCATGGCATATATTCTTTAAGCCGTCATCGGTCTTGGTTTGTGAACCACTCAAATCTGTACAAGTAAACTTTATTTAAGTTAATGATGATTTAAGTTCTGCTTTGTTTATATATATATATATATATATATATATATATATATTATTTTTTTTTCCTCTATTGCGTGGATGCATATTATTTCTAGATCACTTTTCTTCAAATTATTTGCAATGACGGAGACCTTTTTGTCATCCGTGTATTTCTATCTTCCAAAGATTTTTTTTCATATTTTCACAAAATATGATAATTGAGGTTCTGCTTAGTTATTTTTGCCTCATTGCTACGTTATAATTATTATAACAAAATATTATTGAGCTTAGTGTTCAGCAATAACATTACATGAGAAAAATAATATTTCTAACATGGCAAGAATGGCAGTACAATTACTGTACTGGCTTATGACGAGAGATTCTTGATACACAGAGTTTGCCCTCACATCTAGCAGTAGTTCACTTGGGACTCACATAACCGCACCCACTCCCCACCCCTGGAGAATAACAAAAGCTATGTCTTATTCTTAATAAATTTGGGGCTGGCTTCTTGAACCATTTCATTCTCCATCATTACATCTACATAAAGATCCAATGAAATCAAATCCTCTGTAACCACGCCAGTTCATGTTATTTGATCAACATTTCCCTCTTATAACATTTTCTAATAGGATCCTGGATCTCTTCGCTCTCTAGGTCTGCTTAAGACTATCCAAATAATCATCCTCCTATGGATGCAATAATTAGTAACATTTACTTTTGTGGCATTACTACTCGTGTTGGAGGACCTTTGGTTTCTTTACTATAATTGTGAATAACGTACTGACTTGCAAATCTGTCTATGTTGGCGTTAATTCTTTTTTCCCTTCTGTGTAGAGAATGATTGATGTCATGTTCAGCTCTTGCATAATATCTTCTTCACACTACATTTAAAATTAGAATGGAAGGACTAGTTCTTGAAAAACTATCTTTTTGTGTATTACTAGACATTCGAAGTTATTAATATAACAGGATCTGTGTGTTCCTCTATAAATTTACTAGTATCATGGGCCATGCCATGTTCACTTATTATCTGCATCTTCTAAATTATCTGCTTAATTTGTCCCAGGATACCTTTAGGTTTCTTTTAGTTTTAGTGGCCTAGCTCAATAAAAAAATGTATTCCGAAATGAATATTGTGTTAGTGAAGGATTCACTTATTATTCTTGGCATTATCTTTTATCTCTGTAGTTCTAAGTAGTAAATTATTTGTGAGATCCCAAATTAATGTACCACATCCAATTTGGAATTTAAACATGGGCTTCGAGGAAGTGGACCCTCTTTACCCTAGCGTGACATCATCTAATGCTCATTCTTCATCTCAATGGGTAAAATTAGCTTTGTCAATTCTCGGTTTTCAATTTCCCAAGCTTCTGAGTTTTGATAGTTAGGCCTCCTAGACACCAAATTCTGAAGGAGGCTTCTCCTTGTTAGATTTTTTATTTTGATATATTATTAATTTGGTAGGTTACCAAAACATGTTAAAGTTTGACCGTTTTCTGTTTTGCGACTTGAATTGCAGTCTGCCTTCATCAACAGATACTATGGGAAGGCTCACAAGGTTTTATGACATGACAAGAACAGGTTTTCTGTCAAGAGAAAGCATCTCTTACTTGCAACTGTGTACTTGGTGGTAGATTTTAGCTCCGGAGAGGAATGGAGCTGCACAAACGAGTAAATTTATCAAGGACAGGATTTGGCACTTCTTGCCTTCTAAATTATAAACTTGTTTTAGACTTGGGAAGCGAGGGGAGAAAGCAGAAAGTCACCATGCCCTTCTCTAGTCATAAAAATATAATTCGAGGTTCTCAATTTTGGTACCAACTAATTAATTTCACAAGCTGTGAATTCTTTGTTCCATTCTGGTTGAATGCTCATCAAATTTTAATCTTCTTTGGTAGTTGTTGCTACTAAATGTAAGTCCTGTAAGATTGGTGGTTATGGATAGTTTCATACCTCTTCTAATAAATCAAAGATTTATAGGTAGTCAGCATCTGAGTGCTATATGATGCATCTCTACTAGGTACTATGTTTATTCTGTTGCCAAACCTTGAAGTGATGCACAGATGCTGGCGCTCTTTACCCTTTTTAGAAGTAAAGATCTAGGCTCAAGGTACTTTTCATGAGTATGATCTGTATCCCGACCAACCGAATGTTACTTTGACATGGACATTGCTATCTGCTCGACACTACATTTTGGTGGAATATATGGGATTATTAAAATTTTCTTCTTGACTAGTGTGCAACCTTGTATGTCAGTTTAATCTTTCCTTCTAGTTCATCATATTTTATTGGAATTGAAATCAGTGCCATAACTTAGTGTATAATAATCACATCAGTTAGTTGTTTTTCGGCTAACCAAAGTATTTCTTTATTATAGAGTTGTTACATTATAGCATCTTGATAAACTGCTAGTTTAAGTGCTTTTTATTGGCTTTTTGGGCAGCATGATGCTGCTCGTTTGCGACCACTGAATTTTTGTCTCCCCAAATCTAGAACAGAATGTGTAGGATGACATAGAAACATATGATAAATGGAACTGGTTACCACAATGTCCCAAGATACTTTGCCTAGTCTTCGCTGATAAAAACAAGCGAGACTGAACCAGAAATGAAGAAAATGAAAATCATATGTAGAGTTCTAGAATGATCTGAAAGTATGTTTTGTATGTCATAAATATTTGAGACTTTTGATTTTTTTTTTTTTTTGAAGTAATTATGTGCATGAAAAAGGAATAAATGAACAGTGATGAAGCATCACCGTACCCTCCATCCGTCCCACAGATTCTAGCATGGTTTGGGTAGGTCGTTTCTTATTTTTAAGAAGATATGACACGACCAAGTTCTGGAATAATTTGTGTGCATACTCCCAAGTTTTTGAATCATTCGTATGCATACTGCCAAGTTTTGGAATCATTGGTATCATCACAAGTACTTAGCATGTAAAGTCGACCAGCACGTGATACGAGATTTCAACTTTGATTCTCTGAAGAAATGTGGGTTGCTAACCAACTGTATCATGGATCCTCAATTCGTGGATTAGTGATCACTTGAGTTCATCTTAGAAATCAGTTCTGAGGATAAGTTATAAATGGTAACGTCAGTGTTACTCAAAATCTCCAAAGATTTCTTGAAATACCTCATGAAACAATCCGACTTGGGCCCAATATGGACTTTGCCAAAGATTACATGACAAATGTACCAGCATGAATTGGTTGAATTTTCGGAACTGGGAGAAGGCATATAATGACAACCAGAATCAAAGCTTACATTCACTTGAGAATTGAGAAATCTGCTTGAAAATCTAAGTCAATCACCGTAATGAAAAATAAATAAAAATAATCCTGCGGGAATCTCAAGTGAATGTGAACTCCCTAAAAATAGGTCCAGTTGACAAGATTTTTGCTTTTGTTTTCTATAGAACAGCTTTTTAAATAAGTGAAATAAATTAATTTTTAAAAGTGCTTTCTATTCTGTAAGTGTTTTAGAGAAAGTCATATTGAAATATTTTCTTCTAAAAGTTTTTCTAGCTATCGAAAGCATTTTCATAAAATTAGTTAAACGAGTTCAAAAGCAGTTTTTGAGTCTCAAAAGCTCATTTTGGCTTTTTAAGAGTCATGGCAAATAGACCATTAATAAAGTCTTTTAATCGACCCATGGTAAAGAGAGAGAAAAGAAAATAGTGAAATATATAATTGTTGGAATAAATGGTTAATTATTTATAGGTGTGAATTGGAAAAGTTATGATCTTTTTATAGGATGCAATCTACACCATTAAATATGAAAATATATGTCTAATGGTCCATATTAATTCATATCAAAAGATGTATCTAGCCATGTCAATGGGTCGAGCCGAGTCGAGCCACGAGCCGAAACTCAAAGCTCGGGCTCGATTCGAGCAAAACAGGTTCGNCGGGCTCGATTCGAGCAAAACATGTTCGAGCTGTTTTGGGCTCGAGCCGAGCCGAGCAAAAGCTCGACCAAAAAAATAAGGCTCGGCCCGAGCTTTTGGCTCGAGCCTAGCGGGCCGAGCAGGGCCCGAGCCGAATTGGCTCGTATTTTTTTAAAAAAAAATCGTTATAAATCTATAATTTTTTATAATGTTTTTAAAATTTGTGCAAATTATACGTGTTATAAATAATAACTAAATATAAATATATGAAAAATACATTTAAGCTTTAAAAAATTTAAATTTTTTTATATATTATTTAGTCACGGGCCGGTGATGAGCCCGAGCCGGGCCCGGCTGGAGCCGAATCCCCAAAATAGGGCTCGGCCCGAGCCGACGAACTTTTTTGCCATTCCTAGATGTATCCATTCGAAAAGGCATTTGAAAATTGATAAAAGGGACCTCTAGTTCCATATTTTCTATAGCAAATCAATTTAAGTTATAGGGGGTGTTCGCACATTATTGATAATAAAATGCATTTTATGATGTGATGTGATGGAAAACATGTGGTTAAAAAATAAGGAAAAATTTTGAATTTACGTGTAATATTATTTTATTAAAAAATGTGTGGTCGGAAATAAGTAATAAAAGAATGAATTTTGGGAAGAATGTGGATCAAACATTGGCATAATTGATTTCTAATTCTCTTATTTCTTCAAAAATCATGTTCTTATTTTGTTGAAAAATTCTGTTTGGATTATTTTAAAAAATAAAAAATCACGTCCAAGCATTTTAGTTCGTGTCTATTTAGTTCGAGAAGAATATTGTAAATACTTTGATTCAATCGGCAATTTTTGTATAATACAGTACCTACTTTGGAAGAAACGTTGTATTTTTGGGGACAAATATTCAATTATCTTGTTGGCACCAAAGCAGGAGACGAGATCTGTCTTAAGAAAATATGCGACGGCATGTACCGCTTCATTTTCATTCCTTTTATTTTATTTTTATTTGTTTTTGTCTAGTCATTAATTTGACAACAATATTAACCCTATGGAGGGTATAACTTGAGACTCTATTCTCTAATCATGCGTTGTTACAATAGTAAGAACTCGAACAATTTAGCACAAGTTTCATATAAAATCAACAAATCAATATATGGAGTACTTGCCATAAATAGCTGTTTTTTTTTTTTTTCAAAGTGTTTACCAGTTACCACTCAATGCCATGATGAAGATTAGTTGCCATGACCCTTATAACATTTCCATCAAATTCATAGCTCTTGCCAATGTCAAAACCAGCAGACATCAAATTATCACCATACCCAATATTAACCCTGTGGTTACCTCCTTGGCCTTTTGAAGTCACTTGTGCAGGAAAATCACTGTTAAAACTATGCAAATTATCAGTAATTTTACCAATATCAGCATCACTAGTGGGGGATGGCTCTTGTCTAATGATAGTGTTCTTGTCCCCCTCATTCTCTCTATGCTTGTTGAGATAAACTTTCAAAGGTCCAACGTAGTTTTCGAATCCCAAAGTTGTCATAGCCCATAAGAGATCATCTCCATTGATAGTCTTCCTCTTTTCTGTGACATTTATCCGAGGCTTCGCCTGTGATGAAGCTAATGAACTCGGAAACACATTCTTGGACTGTTTCTTTGGCTTCTTTTGATATTTTTGCATTTGCAGGGAGGGATTTTTTTCATGATCCGGCTTACATTCGCTATAGGATGGAGTCGTTCTTGCTCCTTGCTATCCGAGATGTTACCGGACAATGGACTGTCCCCCGGACCGTTTTGGATTCTTTTTCCTGTCATTGGGAAGAAATAGTTGTTTTGGGGTGGAAGAATGAAGATAATTGAAGAGCTTTTCGTGGGGGAAATGATGGAAAGAATTTGGGGTTTTAAGCTAACAATATGTGATTAAAAAAACAATAGAAAAGAGTGGATCGGCGGTTTGATGCAGACAGAAAAGGAAATATATTGCCAGAGTCAAAACTATCTGCTCTCTAACATTAGACTTGTGATTAAATTGATTTAAGAACTTAGAACATATTAATTATTGAATTTTTTTGCATCTTGGTTGTGTAAGGGTGTGATTTAGCTTGCATAGGTTTTGAACTGTTCATATTCGACTCAATGACGCGAAAGACGTTCGTCTGGAACCTCACGAGTGATTATGAGTTCAACGGAAGTAGCTTAGTTAATTTTCAAAATATCGAGCTTCGTTAGTCTCAAAAGTTATATATTCTTCGTGCTGTTCGAATACCGACACGATAACCTTAGTATCAAGTAACCATGTCGTATATTTATCTGTCCAGATAAGTTTGCAGGCTGGTAAACAAGTTTGTGGACAAGAGAAGTTGACCAGACATAGTTACAGCTGTAAAGTCTGTAGTCCAGAACTACAGATCGAAGAAGGCTTAAAAGCAGTGATGAAGACAATATGTAAACAACAAATGCTGACTTATGATTCTTAAAACCATTAGACCTTTCAGTACTATAATAATACAATTCTGTATTTTTAGGCCTGCACAGTATAAGCTAAATGGTTCAAAGAACTATTCAAATTTTAACATATAAAATCATCCCTTCGGAGAGAATTTGTGTTCATAGAAAGATCACTCTTTGATATTGAAAAGAACTTAGGAAGGGCTGCAGTGAATGTGAAGATTTTCTGACAATGTAGACATTTGCATTAGATTCTTTTTTGATAATTTTCCAATATTCCGCACTCCTTTTAGGCTTCAAATTCATAACAATTTCACTTTTTTCACACACTTTTGCAAAGGAGAATAAATGCTTCTCTTGCGTACACCATTGTCGTGATTATGCCCCTCGCATCCATCAAAAAGAGTCTGCATCTGAAACACTCGTGACCTATTTGGTACGTTAGAATGATATATTTACTACATATAATAGAATAAAATGGTCAAATATAGTTTTACTTGAGAGATTTGTCGGGCTTGGCTCATGAACCCTTTATTTCTTTTATCAATATCGTCCTAGTTTAGTCATTTTTCTTTACCGAGATTTGTGGAAGGAGCGTGTTAAAGAGGGAAAAGGCGAATAGGCGAGCTTGAATATATGGTCATCTTTGCTTTTGCGCATGCTCTGCTGAAAACATCTCTAATCTTCTTAGTACATTAAATTAGACAAGATTAAAAACTTCACAATGAATACATTTTGTAAGGTACATCATGAATAGAAATGAAGTAAAAAATCAAAGTCTTATTTGATTTGCACATTTAGAAACTTCCACTTTTGTTAGAATAAAAATCAATCCTCTTTCATAGTTTAACGATTTCAAGTAATTAAGGTCATAGCTCCCAAAGCAGCACAATATAGCTGAAACTGATATGTTGAAACATGCCAAATGGCACCTTTCGCAACAGTTTCACTCTGCTCCTAATTTTTTATCTGCAAATATGAAAACCCAAAGTCTCAAAATCAATGTCATAATATATGAAACATTGATATATTTTCTCTCCTTAAACTTAAATAATAATTGCATATTTTATTAAGTGAAGTTGTCAATGGTATCAGTTTGACATAGCCAGAAGCTTCAAGACTATTATTAATTAACAAAAACACGATGTATGTTTTGTTGCTAATATGAGATCCCATGTCTGTCAAGGAATTTGGATAAATCAGCTCGACGCCTTGAATCAGTACCTTACTGATGGAGGTCAGAGTCAGTCACTATGATAGTCGTTGTAGGAAAACATAAGTGATTGTCCACAGAGGTCGCAGCAGTTATCGACGAGCAATTTCGCTTTAGGATATCGTGGGGTCACGAGACTCGATCGGTCGATAAGTTTTATTTCTGCACTTTACTGTATTGCAACTAGATTAGATACTAACATGTTTTGTTGCTAATATGAGATCCCATGTCTGTCAAGGAATTTGGATAAATCAGCTCGACGCCTTGAATCAGTACCTTACTGATGGAGGTCAGAGTCAGTCACTATGATAGTCGTTGTAGGAAAACATCATTATGATACGACATATATAAGAAGTATTCTCCCTTGACGACAATGCTGCTAGACCAATCAATCAAGAGGGGACAAGATAGCTTAAAGCATAGGCATAAGATCAAAGCGTCATCGTGACTTGTCACGATTGACCTCACTAAACAATCGAACACAAGTTCTCAGGTCCAAACAATGTAGGTTGACATGACAAGGGCAAATGCTGGATGAAAAAGGTCATTGATTTCAAACCGATATTTCTCTGTATAATTGTAATAGTTCAGCATTATAATACTCTTATTTAGTTCATATTCATAAAAATTGATCAACGAGTGCTGCATTATTATTATTATTATTATTTGACATCAACACGTTAAATAATGAACTAATCGATTTATATCCCAATTGCGAGTCAATAAACATGGTGCATTGTTTGAATTATATAATACGGTAGCCTCTAGTTGATACAAGTTGACCAGTCCTCTTAACTATTAATAGAACTTGTCATTGGTTAAAAATAATAATATTCATTTAGACTACTGATAGGCGAGCAACATGTTTATCTTCGTATGTTATATAATTAGAAGGGGGCCGGTCACCTAAAACTTGAAGATACATCTAGGTAAATATATGACAATATTATTGTATTCTGATTTTTCATATATTTAATTTTCTATCTTAGGTTAAAATAAATTGCAAATAAATTTAGGTGAAGGTATGTATGAAAGGGTTGGATCCAACCCTATTAGTACTAGGTGCGGTCGAAGCTTTCTAAGTATTATAAAAGTGTATATAAAACAAATAGTTTTTGACCCATAAAAGTTTGAATTTGAACCAAAAATTAATGAGCTTTGCTTAGAGGCTAAATTCGGCATCGAGAAATGTTATTATTAATCTAATTTTGACACGAGACTACATATCGTTCTCTTCGAACCAAAAAATATGTCCCCTAATTTTGCAACTCGGCTTTTTCCTGGATGCTCGAGAGACGTTGCTGGTTTACTGTTTTCATATAATTCAGAAAACACTCGAAACTTCTTGTTCATCTCTCTCATAATTATCGAACGAGTAATCGAAAAGATTTTGGAGCATCTTCAAGATTAGGTATTGTTCCTCCAATGATTGTAGTACCAACTACCAAGTACTTCTTGGTAAGCTCTTGTTCCACAATAATCACTATTGCCTCTAAAGCATTTCATTACATATACTTGAAACGATTCATGTACGTGTGATGGATAGTTGTAAAAAAATTATGTTGGAACATCAAATAGAATATTGTCAAAATAAGACTGAAAAAGCTACTTATAAGCTTAGCCAAACATGCCTAATTGTTCATGGGCCATGGCTAAATTTCAAGATTTATTACGAAAGCAATTAGCTTAACATCCTGGATCAGATGTTACACTTGAATTCATTGGGGAGTGGGCTGAATGGCAAACTAGTTTTCCTTGTAGCCTGTAGACTCGTTTCGTAACGTGGATGCTACACTATTAAGAAAGCGAAAAAAGAAATTAAAAGTTTGTTCATTGTACAAAATATGCTCGACTTTTTAAAAATGTTATAGTGAGATTCCATTTCATTTTACTTTCAACAAAAGCCACCTAATGAGGAGCTTTCTGTACCTCTTTGCACTTTGAACGATTTCCACCGTTTCGACGGTCAAATGGCACTGCCTTTTCGACCAACTTTTAAATGCAGTATAGCTACCTTTCTCCTTCGAGAGGGGTTGACCCAAAAAGGGCAAACTGTGAGACATTCAACTCTTTCCAAAATTACGACTTGTTTAAAAATAAACGAGAATGTAATTTTGGCATATTTTGTACGTTGTGCTCAGTATTTTATGTACTATATAGTTAGTTTACAAAGTGTTCAGAAAGTACTCATCGTGTATATGTTGCACTTGTGTCTTATCAAAATTGTTGAGTTTGTGTCGTAGGTGAATTATGTTGGAATAGAAAATATATTCTAACTTATAAATATGAGTTTAAACGAATAAATTGTTAACTATTACCAATTGTTATGTCTATTATGAGTGTATTCATTTGTTATAAATTATGACTTCTTTCTTGAGTTTTCAAAAGTAAATTCGTAACTAGAAGTCACGAGATAATATGATGATAGAAAAGTGAACTCACTCTTTAAAGATAAGATTCTCTTTGTTCTAACATTTCACGATCAATGTAGTGTGTTCAAAAGGATGAAACTTGTAAATTATGTAGTGACTCACATGAGATTAAAGACTACAACTTAAAGTGAACTATACATATAAGAATAATGTTAATTATTTCGGGAAGTACACATATATGACATTAAACATACCTTACAAGTTTAGGCAAGATATAAATTTCTCAAATGTCTTGAAACACGATAAGTCAATAACCTATCTTACTAGAAGCGAAGTGTTAAAAAACGATGATAATAGCTAATTGTCAAAACGGACAAAATATTCTTGGATATGTATATATATTTACTTCAAATATATATTTGTTTACACTTTACCCGAAACTCTTTAAATAGTAAAATATCTATAAATCAATCTTAAATAAATTATTAATTTTCCTTAAACGATAAATTTCTCTGAATCCAACTCGGACCATTGCACTTAATTGATAATCGAGCTAAATATACAAGATAATAATTTTATTTAAAATTCTTTAAGATTCAAAGAAAATATAAAATAAAACAAATAAATACTGAAATTTTTTAATACACTAGTTAGAGTTGGATGTGCGTTGCACGTTATTTAGAAATATTTTATAAGCATAGTGAAAGTAATATTTGACTCTCAATTTATTCATTTGATCTAAATATGAGAAAAATGTAAGCCCCTAAATTATAAATGTTAATTATTATATATGCACGTAAATAGTGAATTGTATATTTGAACGTTCGTATTAAAATTATAATTAAATGTATAAATAAAGATGAATGACATATATGATATATAAATTAACGTGAATGTTAATTAATTTAAAATTAATACCGAGGAATATATACGTGACAATAAATGGTAAATCAAGTGAAATTTGATACCAATTAGCATACATGGAAGGGAATAATGAACTACTTTCTTGAACGTGAAATTTTAATTAATATTAATTAAATAAATGTTAATGTTAATTAATTGAGAGTTAATAACAGGAACACACACATGAACGTGAATGTGAAATTATAATTAATATTAATTAAACGAATGTGAATGTTAATTAATTGTGAATTAATAACTGGGAACAAACAAAGATTTTGTGGTATTTATTACAATTTGTAAATTAAATACATATTGAAAAACGAAAAGTACATTTGAAAAATAAAAATTAAGATATTATTAAAATAATTAAATAGTAATAGAGCTGTAATAGTTCAAAAAATGATTCTCATTTGACGTGATATTTAATATATTATTATTATAGATATTAAGAACCTTTGGTGACAACCTTTTTTTTTTTTTCAAAATTTTCTTCTCAAAATATACATTTAAAGTTGTGCGCCTTTTCTTGTTCTTAAATCTATCTAGGCCTCATCCCTAATTTTTTCAATACATATAACCACTGTTCTAAAAAAGTGCCTAGGCGCGATGTGTAGCGAAAATGTCAAACCAAGTGGTTTGACGTCTTATTCAACGGTCAACGACAATCGTTGACCACTATTGCGTGCCTAGGCGTGCATAATATCTTATAAATTTTTTTTTTACCAAGTTTCAAGTTAAAATTTAAAAGTTGATTTACATTTGAAATTTATTTTTTTATTGAAAACTTCAAAAAAAAATGTATAAAATTTCTATAAATCTGTTTTAGATATTTGATATGCATTATTTTTAATTATTAAATAATTTTTTGATTGATTAAGAATTAAAATAAGAAAAACGTTTTTTTTTTACGCATATGCCTCTCCCAAGCTCGTTTAACCCATATGTTGGCCTCTACGAATCACCATGCATTACGCGTTTTAGAACCAGGCCTAAGGCAAACTAGGCCATTGCTTGGGCCTCAAAATCTTAAGAGCCTAAAAAAATTCCAATAACCTAGTAAAAGTTTTCCTTTAGATTTATTTGAGTTGGTCCATTTAATCCTGTAAAAAGTAACAACAAAACAATAAAATGAGACTAAAAGGCCCAAAGTACTTGGATACTTAATTTACATTCTTGATTCAAGGAGTAAAATGGACATACAATTAAACTTTTACTTAGTGCTATTTTTTTTTCTATCTATCAAAATCTAGAAAAAAAAATCAATGCAAAAACTAAAAAATATTCCCTATGATTTTTTTTGCTAATCTTATAAAGTTTCTTTAAAATTTATAAATAATTTTTATGAAAGTTAAAAATAAGTTATTTATTTTAAAAGTGTTTATTTCATTTATATTTAAGAGTCGCGTAACAATTTATCGCATATGACCTCATAATTCTGATGACCNAAGTTTCTTTAAAATTTATAATTAATTTTTTATGAAAGTTAAAAATAAGTTATTTATTTTAAAAGTGTTTATTTCATTTATATTTAAGAGTCGCGTAACAATTTATCGCATATGACCTCATAATTCTGATGACCATCCCTATTTAGAGCACTACATATAACACAATTAATATGTATTTTTCACTTTGTAGAAAATAATTATTTAAGGTTACGACGATTTGAAATGCTTATTTTTGAGTAATAGTTGATAAAGCACAACTATTATGTGAATAATGATCATCATTGACATGTAGATTCAACACCGTTTAAATAATCATGCCATCAATAAGCCCTTCCTCACCGAATCATTTTCAATAATTCAAAATTTTTTAGTAATATACTAGTATTATCCTCACAATCCATGTATACCTCCACCTCCACCAACCTATTGTTTAAAAGCAATGAATGTTGTCTCTGCATCAACGTTCGTTTATTAATAAAATCGATAGCATTCAATGTGTTAATTTTTTTGGGTTTGTCGCTCTACTCAAATTATCTTACATTAGATAGGTATATTATCGATAAATATTAAAAAGTTATTCACTTATTTATAAGATTAATAACTTGTAAAGTAATAATTTTTCTTAATCAAAAAGTATAATTTTTGACAAGTTTGACTGTAATTACAATACCCAAACACTACCATTATTCTTTATTCCACCGTTTTCCCTCTGCTTTAAATTGAAGAAAGGGCACACAGATTCCAAAAATCGATTCAACGCTATCCCCAACTTAATATTCTTCTTATTACAATCCCAATCCCAAACATAAAAATTTCAACATACCTCGATGGACCCGTTGACAGGTTGGGTGGTCTACTATTATGGAATATTGCTACACAAACAGGCATTTGATAAGATTTTAAAACATGGACGTGTCAAAACATATATTGGATATTTTAAAATAAGAAGCACACAAGTGTTGACATGCAGTACTTGTCACTCAATCCTGTCAATTGTCCCTGTTTGAGTAGCTTAATTGACTATTATGCAGGTATGTTTCCTCGACAATCATGAAATCGATCGGCACATGTCAGTCAATTAATCTTTGATTATCAACCATCGCCATCCCCAACACAAATCCTCGTGTTGCTTTTAATACATACCGTTTCACTTTCTTAGCCAAGCTCACATCACTTAATGAAAATCTAGCTTCTATTTAATTCAGAATTTTAAAAATAAATTTTGTAAAATAATTTTTTTGAAGAATTTGTAGTTAGGAGTCGTGTAAATTATTTTATTTGAAAGATTAGAGGTTCAAAGTGAATTTACAGAAAAAAAAATGAATTTTAAAAAATGAAATCAAATGAGAACTTACTTTTAAATTAGTTAGATTCATGTAAAAGTGAATTTATGTCATGATAAACTTGTAGCAAATAAAATCTAAATCAATAAATCTAGTAATTAATAGTATAAAGAGAATGGACATCGAAAATTCTTTAAAATATCATTGATTTGATGAAATGTTTAATTCAAAAGTTGATAAAAAATTGTAGGTCTCAAAAACGAATTTATAGAAAACGAAATTTGAAAAATGGGTCCAAATATTGACTAAATTTTCCGAAGAGCCATAACCAAATTTGCCTGTTTCTTCTTAAGAAGGAAGAAACTTTATTTGTTTATTCGATATTTAACTCTTTTGCATCTATTTCCAAATCGATTTTTAAGATATTGCTTATTTGCCTATGAAAAATGTGTAAAAGAAAACTTTTTATTCCTTAGTTGGTTCTCATCGTTGAACTTCAAATAGTCCATTTTTTTCCCACATGATCGATAGTACGGTATTTTGCTATTTCCTTTTTCATCCTCGTTCAAAACAGAAAAACAAAATTAAATTGCTGTTTGATTTTATTAAAAATAAAATTTTACAATTTGATAAAAATTAATAAAATATATGATTAAAAATTCGTAAAAATTACGAGAGACATAAAATGTGTGATTAAAGATAACTTAAACAAAAATAAATTTTAAAAAATAGAACAAATATGTGCCAAAGAAATTATAAGCTTAGGAAAGCTAACTTTGGAATTGGATAGAATACAACTGCAGAGATGAGTCCAAATGGGACCCGCCTGACCCCTGAAGCTCGTTCTACTTTGGTTCCCTATTTTTCTGATTTCTCTTCCCATGTTCTTGCTAAAAAATTCTAACTTTGCATCTGTCTCTCTCTCTCAAATAGAACTCTCTCTCTCTCTATTCTGTCCCTTTCCATCTATTAACAACAACAATAATAATGGCGTCTGTGAAGAACCCTAGTCTTCCTGAGCCGCCTTTACTGTTTGAGGAAGAATTTTAGTAGTAGCATAATAGCCTTTCAAATTTTGCCCTCCTTTGTATTTATTGACAGCTTATATGCCTGTAAGTGCTTCTTGACTTCATTATTGTTATCATGGGTATTTATGCTGAAATTATTTGACTTTTTGATTGATTATAATTTTTTTTTTTATGATGTAAAATGCTGGGTGATTGGCTTTTTGAAGAATTTTGATTTCGGAAATTGATTTTTTGGAATTATTGATCTTTCTTTTGTTTAGTGAATTGGGATATCGGTTCCTTGTGGTAGAGTACATGATATACGAAATGGAAACAGAAAATTTGGAATTAAATAATTTTCTAAAATGATTCCGTAATACGAAAAAGTATCCTGAAAACATTGAATTATTTGAATTGATTCTTGTTCACTCGTGAAGAATGAAAGCCACAATTTTGAATTAAACGGGTTACTAATAAAAATCTGAAGTTCTTTCTGTTTTATTTGTGTCTGAGGGAAAGTCAAATACAATGAGCTCTAAAGTTTAAATCTTGAAGTGAGATTTTCTTAGGTGCAATCTTAAATCTGTATTCTGTATAGAGTGACATTTCTGGCCGGTTCTTTTCATTTCTCAGGTTTCGGAGGATGATTGTTTGCTGGTGTTTAGAATTATGTAGGAAATCTCCAGTGTTTGGTGCTTGATTGTTTTTACAAAGCAACCTGGGTTTTTTTGGGGCGTCTTCTGGTGACTTTGTTAGCATAAGTTGTTGTAATCTGCAATGGGTGAGGAGGGCCTACGGATTGGTGGGCTTTCTTCTGGTTTGGCTGTGGTTCTGAATGGAAAGGGCAAAAAAGAGGGTTCTGGGAACTCCCACCTCGTGTCGTATTGTGATGATTTTGGTGATCAGTCTGTGGAGCGAACTCTTGAGCACATATTTAATCTCCCTTGCAAAACTGTTAATCTGTTGACACGCCCAGTTGACACTAATGTGGTTCACTCTATAATAAAGAACGAATTCTATAAGTACCATCCTGACTTGAAAACTGCTATTAGAAACAGAGATGGGGTATCTACAATTGGCGAGGTTGTTAGGCTGGAGGAATCGAGCATCTGTGGCGATATTCGAGTTGTTAAATCACCATTGCTAGTGGAAAGTCATGCTCTATTCAGTAGTGCAAGGGCCAATGCATGTGTATGGAAAGGGAAATGGATGTATGAAGTGACTCTTGAAACTTGTGACGTTCAGCAACTGGGTTGGGCTACTGTTGCATGCCCCTTCTCTGATCATAGGGGCGTAGGTGATGCAGATGATTCTTATGCATATGATGGGAAAAGAGTCAGTAAATGGAACAAGGAAGCTGTGCCTTATGGCCAGTCATGGGTTGTTGGCGATGTAATTGGGTGTTGCATAGACTTGGATTGTGATGAGATATTGTTCTATAGAAATGGCGTCTCTCTTGGAGTGGCATTTGGCGGGATTCGGAAGGTGGTGCCTGGATTGGGCTATTATCCTGCCATTTCCCTTTCTCAAGGTGAACGCTGTGAGTTAAATTTTGGGGCTCGCCCATTCAGATATCCAGTTAAAGGCTTTCTTCCCATTCAGGCTCCTCCCTCCTCAAATGCTCTTGCAACCAATCTATTTCATTGCCTTTTGAGGCTGTTGGAAATGCAGCGTCTCAAGAGGGCAGAATTTGACACTGTTGAGAAGCTCAGAAGACTGAAGCGATTCACATCATTTGACGAATTGTCTCATCCCGTCTTTCATGCAATTTGTGGAGAGTTATTCGCTGTTCTGGCTGCTGAAACTGGTAGTGCAGATTATGTAGGACGGGGATCCTTTTTGTCATTCATAATGGAAACTTTTAGAATCCATCCACCGCATGACTATACAAGTATGGATAGAGTACTTGATTCATTTCTTGAATTTGAGGAGTCAAGATTATTATTTGAGCACGCCATTGAAGCACTTTCATCTGGGTGTAAAACAGCATCATTGATCCTTGCAGAGTGTCCTTATTCTGGTTCATATAGCTATCTTGCTTTAGCATGCCACATTTTGAGGCGAGAAGACTTGATGGAACTCTGGTGGAAGTCTTCAGATTTTGAATTCTTGTTTGAAGGTTTCCTCTCGAGGAAAGGCCCAAACAAACATGATCTTCAATCTTTGATTCCTTCTGTTTGGTGGCCTGGTTCATATGAGGACATGTCCAACGAGAATAGCATGATGCTAACGACAACAGCTCTATCTGAAGCGATTGATAAGGTTCGCTTTTAACACATTGATTTATTCTCTTGGCTCCCTTTGTACAAATACTGTATTATATTTTCTTTGTCATTTGAAACTTCTGTGATCTATGCCTTGTGTCTTGTATTCTATGTTGAGTTGTGAAAATTATGCACATATTATGTTACTAGGATGGAAACCAAAAGAAGATCAAGAGAATTGGGAGTTGAGATGCAGCTTAATTTTTGTCGTTTTAAACGTGTGATTGTAGGTTGATAGTAGTGAGAAATTACTTCGTGAAGAGAATTCAAGCAAAAGGCATGTTTCAATGTCATCTGAGTTTCGTTGATTTGAACTATGTGGAAGTAGCAAAACTAGGGTTTCCAACCATCCATGTTTTCTTTCAGAGCATTCAAATAATTTTAATCATGTTTTGAGCGAATGATGCTTTGTCTGAACAAAAATATTTTCAGTGTATATTGACTCCTTTTTAGAGTTCTTAAATCATATATATTATTGCAATTCAGTTGCCTTCTCATGTTGTGCATGAGCAGTTTACCCATTTTTACTCGGTCAATAATATGTTTGACCTGTAGCAAGTATCTGGAATATTTTTGCCTACACTGCGGAAATAAACAAAATCGAAGAGTTAGTTTTCAGCATGTTCATGGCTGAAAAAATGGGGAAAAGGTTCCAGGTCAAAAGATCTAAATGTGGCAACAATAGGCCTGACGTTTTGTGTCTTAGGTTGCAAATTAACACTAACAGAAGAATCACGGCTGGTCGGGTGATGGACAGTAGCTTCCCGAATAACGAGCTTTTTTGGCATTGTGAAAATATGACGGGCTTTTTGAAGTATTGAGTTCATGATGAGAAGGAATTGTGGTGCTGGAAATGTAGAAACAAGGAACACTTGTAGAAGAAGAAAGAAAAAAACAAATAAAATGGAAGGGAAGAGAGCCATCAAGAAACTCACACAACCATAAATTCATAACACAACTCTTATAATAATCAACTCTACCAAATTAATGATATTTGTAAGTATACCTTATAGACATCTCCTACTAAAAGGATTATTTTCTAAATATTCTTTAAACATTTAGAATCTTTGACCGCTAAGTCTATTTTAGACCTCAAAGACTATTCCTTAATAAACACTGGAAGAAGACCATGGACTATAAATGTATATCGATGTGAACAAATTATTTGAATAGATTCTTGCGTGATCCAAGGATATCAATGTCAACTTTCGCGAATTATAATACCCGAGACCAAAAATGTAAGAATACTAAGTAAAAAGTTACTCTTGAATAAGAGAATTTATCCTAAAAGTTCCAAAATTCTTCAAATCTATAATAAGAAATTTTCCACACCTGCCCTGCTTTTTGTGCATATCCGTGTCATTTCCCTAGATTGAGAAAGCATGTCCCAAGTTTGAAGTTCCAGAGAAAAACAGAGACTTGAGATCTTAGAACTCTTTTGCCTTCTTCAAATTCAGTAGGGAAGCTAGTAAAGAAACTGATGGAGATTGTTGTGGGAAATTTATTGGAGACCTTCCAAAAATGTGAGCTTTCTTTTGGCACAAACACAGGAAAAGATTTTTAACTTATTTTCTTCCCATAATTATTAGTTTTTAAGTTAGAAATTCTCCATTTTTGTTATTTTGGCAATATTTCATTTTTTGTTAGGAATTTTAAGTATTATAATAAGAGTCATAAGAATATTGTTTTCTAAATATATAGATAAATAATTAAGTAATTGAAACACGATGAAATTTCTTCCTGAATTCGTCCCCAAAACTATTCTATTATTCTCTTCTATTACTTCCTCTCTATTTCTTTTTCCTATTCTAAATTAATCACTCTTATTTACAACTTCTAACTGGTCTTAATAACAAAATAGTTACTAGACTGTCTTTTGAATCAAAGATGTCTATATACTTTTCTCTATTATTAATTTCAGTTATGTTCTCTCCCACGATGCCTTAGTAGACCAAAATACTCTCTGACTCCAAAAACATAGGAAATTAGTAAAAATATTCTATCATTTATCTTATATAAATCCTAAAAGCGACAATTTTGTTGAGATCTAGTTAATCTTAAAATTCAAAATTTTACCTTCTTTTTTGTGCATAAGCCCTGCATCATATATGGGTTCATCATGTATAGGAACATGCACTTACACTTATCGTTCAGTACAGGATTTGGTTGGCTTTCTTGACCATGGGATTACATTTGGGAGATGTTAATCACCTTTGTTCTGTTCTTCTCACTGTACCTTAAGCCTTTTTTTACTATCAAGAATCACAATGCAGAAGCTTCCTGTTATTGATATTAAGTTATATATGCATTTCTGTTATGCTGTTTATTATTTAAGTGTTTGTTTGGTGGAATTATTTCTATGTTATGTTTATGATATTTCAACAGGGGATTGATATTATTAAGATCCATCAATGAAAATGATGATGTTGAAGGAATTTATAAATATATAACTTTGTTATAGACTCTTTGCTGGTAAAATAAATGGTTGCATGGTACCCTCTCAAAGTCTGAGACTAATACTTTCTTTTGTGTCAGCTAACATTTAAATAGGCCACCTTATCATTGGCCTTCTAGCTATCTGAGAAAACTCAACTATCTCCCTATCGGAAAGGAAAGGAAATTAAAAAATTCTTGTAAAATAGTGTTGCAACTTGTTCTCGTTCAAGTCACGACTTGCCATCTTAAAATCATTTACATGCCTAGTTGATGGTGTCTCCCACTTTTGGTTTAATTTAAAATATGGGACGTGAATGCTTTCGGTGATTGAACACTTCTAATTGAGTAGAGTAGAAATTTTGACGTGTTTCATTTGTCAAATCTTGTCCATACTGTTGTCAAAATTCATTTGGATGAAATGCTGACTTCATTATTAGCAAACGGGAAATAGCAAAACCTGGAAATCCTAGAGACTTGGACAAAAGTCTGTGCATTCCTTTAAGATATATCATTCTTATATTGGCAAGTTTGAGCTCTCATCAAATATTCTTCCAAATCAAGAATGTTAGTGTACCATAGCGAGTGTTGATGATGCTTTTGACTAATGTTTCTTGACTTAAAATATCTTTTATTATGACTTTCGAACTTGTTGAGTCCTTCAACTAAATTTGGTTGGGGGTTCTAACTGGAACTGAAATCGTTTGAGGAAGAGCATTTACAAAGAAGAAATATCTCCTTTTTCTACTCATGTTGTCATCCACATGCTTAGGTGTAATTCGTCACGACCTACAATGAAGCATGTCACTTTTGAATGAAAGCTGAATCTTGCTTTTGTAGAAATTATGAGGATTCCCAATACTGAACTTGGGTATTGAATGCCTTAGATGCTAATGGTACTTGGGATTTAGTGAACTTACCTGCACGGAAACAGGCTATTAGATGTAAGTGAGTGAGTGCAGTCAAAGTCAATTCTGATGGATCAGTGGCTAGGCTTAAAGCTCGTCTTGTGGCTAAAGGCTATGCTCAGACTTATGGTGTGGATTATTCCGACACTTTCTCCCCTGTAGCTAAATTAACGTATGTTTGCTTATTCATTTCTATGGCAGCTACTCATAATTGGCCTTTACATCAATTAGACATAAAAAATGCCTTCTTACGTGGTGATATCCATGATGAAGTTTATATAGAGCAATCTCCTGGGTTTGTTGCTCAGGGGGAGCATGGGAAAGTGTGTCTTCTTCGAAAGTCCTTATATGGTTCGAAACGGAGTCCATGTGCTTGGTTTGGAAAATTTAGTAAAACAGTGGAAAAGTTTAGAATGCAAAAGAGCAAGTTTGACCACTCAGTCTTCTACAAACAGTCTGAATCCGGCATTATTCTCCTTGTTGTGTATGTTGATGATATTGTTATTACTGGCAGTAATACTACGAGAATTTCATCTCTGAAGTCCTTTCTTCACACCCAATTTCACACGAAAGATTTAGGGGTGTTGAAGTATTTCTTGGGAATACTTATTTGAAGATCCTGAGAAGTATAAAAGATTGGTTGAGAAATTAAGCTATCTTATAGTAACTTGTCCCGATATTGCATATTCTGTTAGTATTGTAAGTCAGCTCATGTCTTCCCCAACAATTCACCATTGGGCAGCTTTAGAACAGATCTTGTATTGTTTAAAGGGAGCTCTTGGACGTGGGGTACTGGACATAAATCATGGACATACTCACATCGAATGCTTCTCAGATGCGGATTGGGCAGGTTCCAAGATTGACCGAAGATCCACTAGTGGCTACTGTGTTTTTGTTGGAGGAAATTTGAACTCATGGATTTCATTCTTCGTTTTAGTTGTGTCTCGATCCAATGTAGAATCAGAGCTATGGCATAGTTTGTGTGTGAGAAAATATGGATATATCAGATCTTAACTGAAGTTAATCTCTAAAATGAGACTCGGGTTGATTATATTTGAAACAAGTTGGACATAATTAATATCTATGCTCCAGCTTGAGGGGGAGTGAGTGTAAATAAATCCTACAGCCTGTATATAGGCTTAATTATAGGGAGTGGTAGGCTTAATTATAGGATTCCTAATTAGTATAGTTTCCTAATATAATCTTCTCAATCTGTATATATACGTATCTTTTCTTATGAATAATATAGTAAAGAATTTATTTCCTCTCTTTGTAACATGTATGAATTAAATGGCTAAGCCTGTAACTTGTATCTGCTCGATGCTATAGGGTCATATCTGATACATAAACCAAAAGAAAATATTAATTCCTGATTGCTGGATGTGTGAAAGTGAATATTGAAATCCTTTTTTGATGCTAAGTAGTTTTATTGCTTATATTCGTATCTAAATGAAGATAAAAAACACAAGTCAAACATATGGTTAAAGTTTGTTCAATATTTTTTATTATGTGTATGTAGCTTTTTCCTCTTTACATACCCCTATTGATAGTCTCCTCCATTCTATCTATGAAAAATTTTCATTGCCCCTTTCTATTCTTGCAACGTTAATCATGAAGAAATTTCTTGTGAATTCTCTGATATTAGGTTTAAGTTTCTTTTGTCTTTCTGTTTATGAACGTACATTTATGACCCTTTTTCAGATAGAAGAGAAGCAAAGGGACCTCTGTCGCTTGGTCATGCAATTCATACCACCTGTCACACCTACTCAGTTGCCCGGTTCAGTGTTTATGACATTTTTACATAACGTTTTATTGAAGAGCAGGGGTGCTGACCGTAATATGCCACCTCCTGGAGTGTCAAACAACTCTGTCCTTGTTTCTTTGTTTACTGTTATTCTCTATTTCTTATCAGAAGGTTTTGTTGTTGGGGACATCTATGACTGGATCAAGGGCTTCGGAATTAATTCTGGAGCTGATATAGGTTTCCTTCACAGGGGTGGCCAACAAAGCTTCACTGCTGGCTTATTTTTAAAGAATGATCCTCATCGAGTTGACATTTCCAGGCTTGGAGGATCTTATAGTCATCTAGTGAAATTTCATCCTGTAGATGATCAACAGGAGGAAGAAATTGTTCAGTGGGAAGAAGGGTGCATGGATGATGAAAAAAGCAGAGTAACACATTTCAGTGGGCCGAAACCATGTTGCTGTTCTAGTTATGATGCTGATTTTTTAAAAAATTCTAAGAATTCCATAAGATATTCAACGAAAGGTTCTCGAGGAAGTTGCAGCTCTATTCCAGAGAGATCTGCTCATGTTGCGGCTGAATGCAGTACTGGGAATCTGAATGACGAGATATCTGATAAACCGAGTACAAGCGACCACTCTGACTCTGAGTTTGGTTTTCGGCCTATGCAGCAGATGAGGATATTACCCAGGGAGAACAAATTTTCTTCAGCTATTCTGAAAGAGGAGGAGCTTCTAGATGCTATGCTTTTGTTGTATCATTTGGGTCTTGCACCGAACTTTAAGCAGGTCGGTAAAATTTTATTTTTACTCCATTCTGGCTCGAAAATGGTCATGATGTGACTGTCTACAGTTGTAGACACTTAGATATTCTGAAATTCTCCGAAGGAAGGAGACAGTGAAATGAATGCATCATTTAAATAAAGTAAAGAAGGTTGATCAACAGTTCGCATTAATAGAGTCGAGCTAAATATGTGCATTGAACTCTACTGATGAACATGTGACCTGGAGGAAAATTCATGAAGGCACAATTGGTAGTTGCATTATTTATCACTGTCACGTAATTTTTATCCTTCAGATAAGCTCAAAATTTCATAATTTATTGCCTACAAGTACATACATTGTCACGGTGAGAGGTGCAATAGTACTGTAAATGTAAATGCTTGAAATGCTTCAATACTTGTGTTTCCATCTGTTTTGAGATCCCAAAATTCTTAAAAGATGCTGCTCTGTTGCCACAATACTGAGCTGTATATTTCCCTTCTCAATCAGGAAATGCAAATTCAAGTTCTTAAAAAGACGTGAATGCACACTCTGAACTTTGCCAAAAAATTTTCCCCCCTCATTTTCTTCCCCTAGGGACAGTGGTGGTGGGGTGGGACGGGATTGAAATGTCTGGCAGAGGTACTCTCTCTTTCAATTTTTGAGTGCACAGCATAGTACATCAGCAATAGAAAAATGTGTGGGGTAAATTCTTTTGGTTGATTTTTGTATATGTTAATGTCTTGTTTGATCCCGTCTCATGATTTCTATAGTAAATCCTCATGGTTGATTTTGCTTCTTCAAGAATAATTTGTGCGGTAGCCTTCCTGTTGTGTATTAATTCTTCTAACAAGTGTTATGGTAGGAAATTTTGTATACATGCTTGGGCAGCAATTAATTTTACTTCTGCACTACGTTTTGCATGTTATAACAGCTGATTCTGCAAAATGATCATTGATTGTTACAGACAAATTTGGAGTTAAAATTATATGAAAAAAGTTTAAATTGCAGGCATCATCTTTCATGTCTCGTCAGTCACAAGTAACATCACTGCTGGATGAAACTGATAAGCAAATCAGAGATAGAGTTCATGGGGACCAAGTGAAGCGCTTGAAGGAGGCTCGCGGAGTTTATCGAGAAGAAATTATGGATTGTGTCAGACATTGTGCTTGGTACTGTGATCCACTTGGAAAGCTTCTATTGCATTGCTAATCAGTCTAGTTTTTACACACGCCTTTTATGCACTAAACTTCAGTGTTTACATGGATTTTTTATTTTCCTTCTTTTACTGACTTTGTTATCCATCCTCACTTTGGCTGCCTTCAAGGTTCCAGGCTGAACGGTTGTGTACTAATTATTCATTTAGGGGCTTTATGCATAATAGTAAAAGCACCATTTAAAATAAGGATGGGGAGTTATCTGAAAAATATAATGAAGTACAAAATAAGAGGCCAAGATGTCCTCTAAATGCTAGAAACAAACAGAAAATTACACCAGATTCTGCCAGTTCCCTAAATTATAGGAAAAATTGTAAACTGGACTTTGTTGAACTGTATACCTCCATTCATTCCTGTTTCCTGTTGACTTTGAAATACAAAGTAATGTTCAATAAATCTTACGTGCATATATTTTATGTGTTTATGGGATCACTCGAGCCTTGTAACTCTTCCTTGCCTCTTGATATCGATGGTTCTGTATTGGCACATAGGTTCTTTTATCCTGTGGCTTGTCTTTAGCTTAATTGGCTACTTAAGATGTTTCACTGTCTTCGTTCAGTGGGCAATATGCGATACACTTGCAGGGGACTTTGAAATCCCGTGTCTCTTCTAGCCGCCTGATGTAGTTACTAGTACTCTCTCTGGCAATTTTTGTGTTCATATCAAGGAGGAGGAAGACAGAAAAGAGTGAGAAGCGAGTAATAGATGATTTAGGAGAATCTAGGGAAACAATTTAGTGATTTGAATCTCATAATTTATTTTTGAATAGTTCGACATTATAATATTCGTATATACATGTAAAATTTGGTATGATAATGGAACTTGCTAACATAACAAATGGAAGCTTTCCTTTAGATTATTAAGAGCATGTTAGGCTTAGCTGAAATACTAGATTTGTAGCCGTTTTGTTTTGTATTTTTTTTTTGGCAATAAGAGGGGTCTTACTGCTAAGGGAAGACATAATATTTAGCCAAACAGCTTCCTTAGTAGAAGAAACAATGCCAAACTCGCTCTAAATTAATGCAAGAAAATAACGTCGTCTACTTTCAAGTTTTATGCCTAAATAATGTACATGTTTATGAATTGTAATCTCCACCGTCATCTTTCAAACCATGCTTCTTTTATTTAGTGCTGCAATACCTTTTTGGACTTCCTTGCGTAAACATGGCATCTAGCAAAGATCACTTCTAATGGTGTTTCCTCTATTATGTGATCAACATGCATGATGGTTTTAGAAAAACTATGCATGTCGGTTCTACTGCTTGGAGTTGGCAGCATATCAAAGTACTCCTTAATGCTTTATTAACTCGCTCTTAAATCTTCCAAATGGAACAATGTTCTGATTACATACTGATTTCTCTTCCCAAATGATTGTGATTCCTCGATAGAAAGTGCCGTGAGAAATATTATTCTTGAGGTTGAATTTTATGGCCTTTATCCCAATACTAATGTTAGGTGTTTGTTAAGTCTTTAGCTAGTCATCAATCATAAACTTCACGAAGCAACTGTCTACCTTTTCATCGTGTACTTATTTTATAAACCTTTACTTATTTGACAGGTATCGCGTTTCTCTTTTCTCTCGTTGGAAGCAGAGGGGAATGTATGCAGCATGCATGTGGATAGTTCAATTACTTCTAGTTCTTAGCAAAGTGGATTCTATCTTCATCTATGTTCCAGAATATTATTTGGAAACCGTGGTATTGTATATTTCTCATGTCTAATAGCATAGTGACGTCTTGCTGTTGCTTGAAGTTTATTTAGTCTCATTTTTCTTAATAATTTTTCACCATATTTTGCTAGAAGAGTTACAAATAGACTGTTTTTTTGTTTTTGAAGAGTTGTTGAGTTCTCATTCATACAATCCATGGTGGACTTACCTGATAATGACTTTGTCGCATGTAGATCCAAGCTTGTATTTTTTGGAAAAGATTTACGTCTTCGGTGCAATCATATAATCAAACCCCACTGTATTTTGATCTATTATTTCGGTTTATGAAATTTGTATTTGCATTTTTTTGTTGAACTCGTTAGTTTTCTCCCTGAGTTTTTTCTAATACCTTTCCTTCAATTCTGACAGGTTGACTGCTTTCATGTTCTGCGTAAAAGTGACCCTCCATTTGCCCCTGCTGCAATGTTCATTAAGCAAGGACTTGCGCCTTTTGTACGTTATGAACTTCTGTTCGTCTCCTGTATGTTATTCTTTTTCAAAACAAAGGTGCTTCGTACTTTCGAAACAGATGGAAAACAATAGATATGTTTCAGTAGTTGGCTGTGTTAACAGTTGTTTGCTTACCAGTTCTGCTGAACTTGCAATCTGGGAGAACTAATAGCAACTAATCATAAAGTGTAATCAAATATTTGTTCCAATGTCATTCTACAATATGCCGAAACATTTCCCTCAATAAATTTTTTTTTTGTCTACACTTACATTTAACCCTATAAATGAAATATTTGGCCAAGACTCTCTATTCAAGAATCCACTTTTAGCTACTTTGGTTATTTATATTTAGGGTTTCATTATCAGGTTACTTTTGTTGTTACCCACTTCAATGATCCAAGGATTTTGAGTGCTGAACTGAGGGATCTTCTTCTCCAGTCAATTTCCGTCTTGGTACAGTACAAGGAATTTTTAGCTGCTTTTGAGTGCAATGAAGCTGCAACCCAAAGGTTGCCAACAGCTTTATTAGCAGCTTTTGATAATAGATCATGGATTCCTGTGACCAATATACTTCTGAGGTTATGCAAGGGTTCTGGCTTTGGTTTTCCAAAGCGTGGAGAGTCATCATCCTCGTCAGTCATATTTCAGGTTACGACAAATTTTTTAGTTGTGGCTGTGACATTTCGTCATATTCTTTTTTGCTTTTGGAATTATATTTTACTTGTATTGAATTTGTTTCTTGCATTATGTTCCAATTTAAAAGAAATTGTTGCGGGAAGCTTGCATTAGCAATGAAGAATTATTCTCAGCTTTCCTCAATCGCTTGTTTAACACACTCAGCTGGGCCATGACTGAATTTTCTGTTTCAATTCGTGAAATGCAAGAAACTTACAAGGTAATTTCTCTTTGTTTTGTAATATATATCTCGCTTTCTTTTCCTTCACCATTATGTGAAGTTGAAATGGATGTATCATTTTCAGGTGATGGACTTCCAACAGAGGAAATGTAGTGTTATATTTGACCTCTCCTGCAATCTTGCAAGGTTATTAGAGTTTTGTACTCGCGAGATGTCTCAATCTTTTTTGTTGGGAACAGATACAAACTTGCGAAGGCTGACTGAATTGATTGTGTTTATACTGAATCATTTAATTTCTTCAGCTGATCCGGAGCTATTTGACCTGTAAGTTTATGTATGAAGTATAACAAATGTTGCTTCTTTCTAGCATGAAGATCCGAGTTGCTATATTTCTATATGTTTTAGTTTGTTACTTCATTGCAACTGTGTAGACTTTTTATGCTGCTGGACAAGCAACAAATTCTTTGATCTTAGTTAATCCACCTTTCACCATGAAATTGCATCAGTCAACATAAAATGATGTTTTTTTTTTTCCTTTTTTCTGTGAAGAACAGCAAAAGGAAAAATTACACGTGTTCCCCTTGTTTGCTCTTTCTGGCTAGTACTCAAAAAGATAATATTAGGTTCTCCTCGTGTTATAACATGTTTATCATATAGCCATAAAATTCTTCCATTGCCCCTCGGTGTTCTCGACATGTAGAAATTTGTATTTATTTATTTTTGTCAGTTATATTATTTATGGAACAGTAATGTATTTATTTATTTTTGTCAAGTATAATATCTATGGAAAAGTGTAGTGGGTCCATTTTTGAAATTATAAAATATTTGGCTTCAAAGCTCCATTCTTACTCCTGCCTAATCCATTCACATGTTACTTTGCAGAACGCTTAGACGTCCTGGTCAATTTACTGAAAAGGTTAACAGAGGCATGATTTTAGCACCGCTGGCTGGCATTGTACTGAATTTGTTGGATGCTAGTAGAGAGAGAGACTGTGGGGTGCAGAATGATATTGTTGCAGTATTTGCTAGTATGGACTGTGCTGATACCATTCTCTGTGGGTTTCAGTATCTCATCGACTATGATTGGGTTCGTATTAACTGCTTGATGGTTTTGGTTTTATTCAAGGTTTTAGGCATTTAACAGTGCAGTTGTTTCATTCCTATTCACTAGTACCTACCATTCATGACTTGGAACAAGGAAAAGAAAATATGAGAAAGCCTAGGAAATCCTTAGGTCCTTCGCCATAATCTAAGATGAGAGAAATGAAAACAAGGTGAATAATGGGGGGAATTTCTCCATGTTATCTTGGCTTTCATATTTATCTCCTGCCAGGGTATACATAGTTTTTGAAAATTTACGAAAGCTTCAATTTTTTATCATTTCTTTTCCTTTCCTTTTTTGTCCATATCCACAATCCAAACGAAACAAGACAGTTGCATTAGGTTCACTTTGCAATTGTAATCTTTAATATGTAATAATTGGTACTCCTGGGATCACTGCTTGAGGTTGATTCCTCATGCTGAACTTTTGAGGACAAGCCATTTGTTGGCTTGCCCATGTAAAGAAAAAACTGGATCTAGAACATGTTTAAATCAAGTATATTACATGTGCTTAGATTTTTGCCATTCATTCCGAGACGACACTTGATTAGTTTTTATTTGTTTGTGTTACATTTTTTTATTTTTACATTGGGTTCAGATATCCTTGCTTGATTGGCAAAGTAAGGTTGAGCTCTGCATACTTTGCTATTCAATGTCAGAGTACTGGCGAACCAGTGCCCACTTACATGATTTAAGTGTGTTTATGGGCGCATAATTACCAGCTAAAGTAACACCATACTCTCTAGCATGACCAATTCTATGGGCACGTTTTTTAAATTAGAATAGCAAAGGTATAGGCGATGACAGCCAAAACACTTGTTTTGACATGTTTTGGTTGAGATGTCTACTTGTTTTCGGCAGAAATTCTGAATGATTACTTGTCTGCTATCTTTAACTTCTGTATGTGGGAATTGCCAATCTATTACTCATAATCTTCTTCATCAATTTGCCAGACAGGGTCCTTCAGAGGGGACGATCATCTTGGTAAATTAGCACAACTTGAAAAATTTTCAAGCCTGTTGATCTGTCAGGCAGAATTGCAAGAAGTTCAGAAGAGAATTTGTCAGGGAGAATCAGACGCTGATGATGGCATGTGCTGCATATGTTATGCTTGCGAAGCAAATGCTGAATTTGTACCGTGTTCCCATGTATCTTGCTATGGTTGCGTATCGAGGCACCTCCTCAATTGCCAAAGATGCTTCTTTTGCAATGCAACAGTCGTAGGAGTTGTTAGGAAGGATGCAAATGCTCCATGAAGTCTCACTTCAGTTTTTTTTTCCTCTCTCTCTCTCTCTTAGCTGTGGCAAGTTTTTTGGACATAGAACTAGTAGTGAATGGGAAAGATATGAGTCGGAAAAAAGGGTAAAATGAAAAATATTAGTTATTTAATTTTTTAGATAGAATATATATATTTATATATACACTAGTTTAGATACTAGTTACTGGTGTAAATGTTGAAGAAACTCGTGGGTTCTTTTGGTGTGGGGTTATGAGTTTTGTAGCCGAGGCTGAGGGCATTACTTTGTAAATATTCGAGGTGCAAATGGAAATAAACCGGAGTTGTGCATACATCTTTACGCGCATCTCTTTTCATGTTTCCGTACATCTCTTAGAAGGTATAAAACTATAAATTTGATTTTTCCACGATGAAATTAGTTTTGAACATGTACAATAATCCGGTGTGCGTGGATGGCCTCGGAGGCAACGAACACCATGCAAGAGTAAAATGATTTAAGATTTATTGCCTCCAAGTAAAAGCATCCCCAAGAAACACTAGAGACAATCTCTTTTTTAGGGAGTCCGTGTTCAAAAGTAAGTTCTAAGATACTATTTTTGTAACTTTTTAATTAGAGATTGCTTTCGGCTGCCGAGCTTAGTCTACATTCTTAGCCCATCCGCCCATGTTTGATCCTCGTTAAGTTTTAATTCATTTTTCTCCACTTTTATTAATCATACATTCTTTCAATAAAATAATATTACACATAATTTCGAAAATTCTCCTTACTTTTTAATCATATATTCTAAAAAAAGTATTATTTCAAATTTTTTTTTTCATTTCAAATGATGGAGCTTAAACAAGAGCTTAGTTTATAATGAATTGAAATCTTAGGAGTGAATGGAATCTTAGATAGAGATTGTAATTGAAACTAAAGCATTCATAACAATCAAATGAAATCAATAAATAAAGCCCAATGGATTAAAGTATGCTTTTACACAAATAAATCTGAGTTTACATTACGAGTTTGGTGATTAAGAAGATGAATTACCTTGTAAAAATCATTCCAACACAAATATTGGTGCCAAGAGGGTTAACAGCAATCAATGATAAAAAGAGAGACGCGATCCAATTGAGAGAATAGGGGTCCTCGAGAGGGTGAAATTTCTCCTCAATGGGGTTGTCGTAGATTTGTAATATTATGTCCATATATGGCGGAGATTGAAATTAGATTAAAATTTTAAGTTAAAGTTAACAATTAATTTTAATCATATATTTTATGAGATTTATAATTTTTTTATTAAAATTTACTAAAAATCTGATTTTAATTTACATCAAATAGATGCCGTATAAAATGTTATTATAACCTTGGAGAAAATTATGCTTTTGATTTTTTATTAAAACAATCAGGTATTATCTTTTTTTATACATAAATTTGTTTTTTACATTTTTTAAAAAATTAATTATATTTTTATTTTGTCACTGATCATGATAATTGTGTTAATCTGATTTTTAATTTTTCTAATTTTATATTATACAAAATGTGATTCTTATCGTTTCAATATTATTTGGAGTTATTTTTCTTTTCTTTTTTCACCGTCATTGTGATAGGTCATAAATGTCGCATGCATAAACTACAAGTCTACAATGGTCACAAATGTTGTATTTCATTTTTATGTCACACAAATTATTAAATTACAATTTCTTTTCGGATGTCACATTAATAGAATCATATCTATAATATATTAAATATCATATAAAGTGATAATAATTTTGGACGATTTTAACTCTATTATAACTCCATTATTTTAATAATACCTTCCTTTTTATTTTTCAATATGCAATAAATACTACAAAATCCTTGTCATGTATGAATTTCGTATTATTAATTTTTAATTAATTAACATTCACATTAAT
>CAIGRP010068013.1:0-31753 GCA_903798385.1 Fraxinus cuspidata
GGGCAAAATCTGTCTTAAGGAGATTTGCTTTGGCATACCTCGCTTCATCTACCGCATTTATTTTTTCTTATTCATTTTATATTCTGTATTCTTTCGATTGGGTTAGTCGTATTTTTGACAACACATAACACAGTGGGGATCAAAGGTTAAAGGCCAAAAAGCTGCCATAATCCAACATCAGAGTTGAAGCCGATAGGAGGGACATCTAGATCAATGCTTTCATTATCTATTCTGTATTATAGTTTCACCACTGGCTTCATCCTACCTTTCTAACCATAGGTGAAACACTTTAGAATAAAGAAGTGGAAAATGCTTAATTTTGTCAGACAATCCCCCATAGCACCGGCAATTGCTACAAGGTACAAACTATGCCAAAGGAGAATGACCTGTTTCCAGTTGCTTCTACTTGTCTCGATGATTATGAGGTACCGAAGAACTAGGGTGTTATTCCACCAGACCTTAAAAGTCACGATGGAGGATATAGAAAATTGTCATCACTCATAGGCTACACGATTTGTATTGTCCCAGAAACTGATCCCCAAAGTTCTTGATTGAGTCTAAATTTTATATTTACTTGGTGTGGATTATAAGGTTGTTCACAATCCATCAAACAAGTTTACAATCTCTTAAATATTTGTCCGAGGATTCAAATTAAGAATCCAATCTTGATGGATTATGAACAACAAAGAGGAGAAAAGTAGAGAATTTAATCATAAAACATTGGTGTTACACAGCTGGAATATATAGCCTTACAAAAGTATTTTTCTGCTAACTATTCTACCTACTACAACTCAATCATACTTGGCTGCATACTTGCTTGAGTATAAAATACATAGGACAAATCATAACAAAAAATATTTGTTTGTTGACAACAAAAGTGTTACACGTTTGTCAACACTCCTCCTTGACACTTTTGTTGGAAACACCAAGACATTCTCTCAATGTTTCAAATATTTCCTTAGGCAAAGCTTTGGTTAAAATGTTAGCAAGTTGTTCCTTAGAACTGTGATGCTTCAGCACCACCTCTTTTCTTTCTTGAGCTTCCCTGATGAAATGGTATTTGATTTTTATATGCTTAGTCCTTCCATGGAACATTGGATTTTTCACCATAGCCTCTGTTGATTGGTTGTCACAAAGGATAGTTGTTGCCTCAGCTTGTTTATGCCTCAGATCATCTATTATTTTCCTAAGCCAAATAACCTGATTTGTTGCCTCTGATGCTACTATGTATTCTGCTTCAGCAGTTGATTATGCCACAATTTTTTAGTTAACTGAATTCCAACAAACAATGCTTGAACCAACATAGAAAGCATAGCCAGAAGTGCTCTTCATATCATCAACTGATCCGGCCTAATCACTATCAGTGAAACCATTTAAAAGTAGAGTTTCTGATTTCTTAAAGGAAATCCCCATCTCATATGGTCCTCTTATATATCTCAGCACTCTCTTGGCAGCTTAGGAATGGTTTTCACTAGGTTCTTGCCTGAATCTTGATAGCACATTCACAGTAAACATTATACCAGGTCTGGTGGTAGTTAAATATAACAAGCAGCCAACTAAACTTCTGTAAATCTTCTCATCAATCCTCTTTGCTCCATCTTCTTTCATCATCTTTAAATTTTGAACTAAAGGAGTGTTAACTGGCTTACAATTTTCCATGTTAAACTTCCTTAACACCTCTTTAGCATACATCTTTTGGCAAACAAAATTCCATCCTTTGATTGCTCAATCTCCATTCCAAGGAAGTACTTCATTTTCCCTAAATCAGTCATCTCAAAAATGTTCTTCATTTCATCCTTCACCATTTTAATCAATGATATATTAAAGCATGTGACTAGAAGGTCATCAACATACAAAGAGATGATGATCAAATCCTCCTCCACTTGCTTAATGTAAAGTGTTTGTTCATTGATGCTTTGGACGAAACCAAGGCTGCTTAAGTATTCATCTATCCTACTGTACCAGGTTCATGGAGCCTGCTTTAAACTATAAATAGCTTTCCTCATTAGGTTCACTTTATCCTCATTTCCATCTATAATAAAGCCTTCACGTTGCTCAATAAAGATTTCCTCATTCAAGTGTCCACTTATGAAGGCATATTTCACATCTAGCTGGTATATCCTCCATCTTTTTTGAGCAGCAATGGTAAACACCAACCTTATTGTCTCCAAATTGGCCAATGGAGCAAATGTATTAGTAAAATAGACTCCATATTACTGAGCATATCCTTTCACAACTAGCCTAGCCTTGAACTTGTTAATAGAACCATTAGTATTCATTTTGGTTCTATACACCCACTTTACTCAAAACACATTTTTGTTTTTTTGTCGGCAACTAGCATCCATGTTCCATTCTTTTCAATCACCTTAAGCTTTCCCTTCATTGCATCTATCCATGCTTGAGAATCAGCTGCTTTAGTAAAGTTTGAAGGTTCCAGCACGGCTGAATTACAAGAAGCATAGATGTCTTCAAGTGATCTAGTTTTTATCACTTCATTCTTTGAATCTGATCCACTATCAGGTTCAGTTTTAACTTTAGCTTCATCTTCATTGATGATAGCATCTTGATCCTATAGAACCTATCTTGGAACCTCAACTTTATTCACTAAACTTGACTCCCAATTCCATGAAGAGTTTTCATCAAACTTGACATCCCTACTAGAAATCATTTTCTTAGTTTGAGGATTGTAGATTCTATATCCTTTCACACTAACCAACTAAGATACCTGCTTCAGCCTTTTTACTCAACTTGTCTCTTTTTACATTTGGTAAATGAATATAGCATATACTCCCAAACACCTTCAAGTGAGAAACATTTGGCTTAACTCCAAACCAGGCTTCATAAGGAGTTAACTTATCTAAGGCCTTGTTGAGAAGAAAAGTGGTTGTGTTCACTGCCTCAACCCAGAATTCTTTTGGCACTTTCTTCTCCATCATCAAACATCTGACCATTTCCATGACTGTCCTGTTTTCCTTTCACAGATTCCATTTTGCTGAGGTGAGTAAGGAATGGTTAGTTGGTGTTTGATTCCCACTTCATTACAAAATCTGTCAAACTAGTTGCTGGTATATTCAGTCCCATTGTCTATTCTTATGGCTTTTATTTTACAATCACTTTCATTCTCCACAAGACTTTTAAATTTTTGAAACACTGTAGATACCTCAAACTTCATCTTCAAAAAGTAAACCCAATGCATTCTCGTTAAATCATCTATAAAGAGGACAAAATATCTGCTGCCTTTTAAGGTTGAAGTTCACATTGGACCACACACATCAGAATGGACCAATTGTAGCTTACTTAATGTCTATTAGACTGATTTTTAGAGAAAGGCAACTTGGTTTGTTTACCCAATTGACAGATATCACAGACATAAGCATCATTACTAACCTTTGGCATGTTTTCCACAAGCTCTAGTTCATTTAGATTGTTAAGTGAAGTATAATTGGCATGCCCAAAATATTTATGCCAGAATGAAGATTCAATTAAAGTACTAATAAGAGCATGAGAGTTAACATTCTTCCATTTCAAAGGGAAACTCCTATGCCTCATTTCTACTGTCATTAACTCAAGGTTGTTTGAATCTAATATAGTGCAGCTATTATCCTTAAATATTAAGGTGTAATTCTTCTCAATCAATTAGCCAACACTAATCAGATTTTGAACAATGTTAGGCACATACAGAACATTAGAAATGAACTTGATTCCTGATCATGTTTTGATTGAACTTTGCTAATTCCTTTCACCTCTACATACTCTCCATTTCCCACCTTAACTTTTGATCTGTATGCACCATTTAATTCCACAAATATGTCTGAATTTGAAGTCATACGATGAGTGTAACCACTATCAAGCAACCAAGTTTCAACCCTACTACTAACTCTGTAGTTTATGTCTGAAAAAAGGTGATCCTCCTGCTTATCTTCTGCTACCTTAGCCTGCTACATCTACTTATTTTCCTTTTGGTTTTTGCAGACTTTCTCCACGTGATCAAACTGTTTGCACGATCTACATTGTACACCAAGCTTGAACCAGCACCACTTTGGAGAATGGCCTTTTCTTTTATAATGAGGACATGGAGGATACTTTGTATCCTTACCTGTGACTTTGGTTTCAACCTCCTTCTTCTCCTTTTTTAGTTTATTCCCTCCAAAACTGGTTTGAGCTTTATGTTTTCCCTTTACAAACAAAGCTCCTTCAACATGTTCTTCTTTCCTAAACAACCTTCTTTGTTCTGTAGCTTGAAGATTCACCAACTCAGCCAAGGATATGCTAGCCAAGTCTCTAGAGTCTTGAAGAGAAGAGATCTTGGATTTAAACTTTTCTGGCAAACTTATCAACACTTTTTCCACTACCCTCTTATCTTGTAAGTCACTTCTCAGCAGCTTTATCTGGTTTACTACCTTCATCAACCTATTAGCAAGCTCTTTCACAGTTCAGAGTCCTTCATCTTCAAGGTTTCAAACTTCCTTCTGAAGTTCAACACTTGCATTTACCTTGTTCTTTCATTGCCTCTGAACTCTTCCTTCAATCTGTCCAAAGCTTCTTTTGCTATTTCACGGGTTATAATCCTGGTGAAAATAGCATCTAAAATGGCTGATTGAATGCAAGTAAGAGCCTCGAATTTCTTAGCTATCTTCTCACTATGCTTATTCAACTGAGCAATGGTTGGATTAGCTTTTAATGGTGGTGGCCCAATATCATAAGCTTTCAAGTAAGCTTTCATTTTTGTAGCCCAAAAATCATAATTTTTCCCTATAAACACAGAAGGCAATGGGGCAAAAAAACCACTTGAAGCCATTTCAAACACTCGGCTATATCAGTGAAGGTAACTCTCTGGTTTTCTCTCAAAAACTGCCGGTTTACAGGTTGTTCAAAGACCAGTTATGGCTCTGATGATACCACTCATGGATGATGAACAACAAAGAGGAGGAAAAGTAGAGAATTCAATCATAAAACATTGGTGTTACACTGATGGAATATATAGCCTTACGAAAGTGTTTTTCTACCAACTATTCTACGTACTACAACTCAACCATACTTGGTTGAATACTTGCTTGTTTCAAGTCATTTCTTACTTAAGTTATAATATATAACTTAGGCTACAATTGAGTACAAAATACATTGGACAAACTATAACAAAAAATTTGTTTGTTGACAACAAAAGTATCACACGTTTGTCAACAAATCTTATCCAACAACTGACTTTTCATTTTCATTTTATAGTTTATGAATGGACCAATTATCCATGGCCATTTCAAAATGGAAGCATAAACAATAGTCGGCCTCACATTAGCAGTGTCAAATTCTTTAAGGCCTTTCCAATGATCTAGTCAAAATTTACTATATATCAAGAAATCAGGATTGGATGCAGTGGCGGCACTCTCCCAAGCCCAAACTTGAACATAATACAAAAGGGACTGAAGTTTTTTATTTTTATTTATGATTTTTTTAAAGCAAAACACAACAAATTTTTAGGCTCCACCAAGGAAGGCTGATGGGGGTTTAGATCCCCGACCACATATACACTACAACAAAAATTATCTTTTGCAACATTAAAAATGCAACATTTGTTAACCGAGTGTTGCTAAATGGGTCTATTGCAATATTTTTATAAGTGAATGTTGTGATTGGTTAATATAATTGAGTTTTGGCAACATTTTTAAAATAAAAGTTGATAATGTTTCCTTTTGCAACGTTTTCTGAATGTTGCAAAAAGTTTCATTTTTTGCAACGTTTTTTGAATGTTGTTAAAATCAGGTTCTATAGCAATGTTCAGTGACTGTATCTAAAACTCTTAATATATTTCCTTTTGCAACGTTCATTGAATGTTGCGAAAAGTTTTAGTTTTTGCAACATTTTTTGAATGTTGCAAAAATTTTCATTTTTTGCAACGTTGTTAAAATCTGGTTCCATAGCAGCGTTCAGTGGTTGTTGCTAAACTCTTAATATATAGCCTCTTTTAACGTTCATTGATTGTTGTGAAAAGTTTTACTTTTTGCAACGTTTTTTGAATGTTGCAAAAAGTTTCATTTTTTGTAACTTTTTTTGAACGTTGTGAAATGGTATTTGTTGGGATTAAATGATATTTGTGCACCCTATTTCTCTTTCTTCTCTACAATAGAGGAAAGCAAAAAAAAAACCCTTGAACTTTCGGTCTAGAATCTCCCTCTTTTCGTTCCCCAAAAACACCTTCACCATCATCGTCGTTATGAAGATGGAAAATAAGAGAGAAGAAAGTAACAAATTAAAAATTAAACCCTTCTCTCTCACACGGACACGTACTATACACACTTAGAGCCAGGCTAGGGTTCCTATTGGACTTTCAAAATTTTCGAATTTGTTTAAGTATTACAATACGAGATCGATGGCAGAGGAGATGGTGGTGGTGGTAACAGAAAGAAATGGTGGTGGAGATAATCAGAGCTAAACGAGCGATTACATGTCACAAGATGAAGGGACGGGGGTTTAGAGACACGGAGGCTACCACACTGTATGAATAGATGATACATTCAAACACGACCCATATGTTGTTCAGAGCAAGCTAGGCTAGGGCCATTTCTCCACCGTCTCGCTAGCTTGGGACACCCAAAAATCTGTACATTTTTAATTTGTCTACCTCATTTTTCACAATTTTTACTATTATTGTGCATTCTCTGCTGTCTTGTGGTTTTTCTGGTGAACTTATGTTATTATTTTGACATATTATAGACGCATATGATTAGGCAAAGTGAAAGAAAGAGAGCATGATAGTGTATAGAATGCATTTTTTTTTTCAAATTTAAGTTTGAACCTAATTGTTTTTTGACTGATTGTGATTCTCTTTTACGTTATATATTTGGGTGATAGAGGTATGTTGCACTAAAAGTTCAAAAGAGTGCACAACACTATACAAAAGTTCAAAAGAGTGGAAACTTGCATCTTACATGTCACGACTGGTATGAAGTATATATTGACTTCATTAAATTGCATCCAGGCATCATTCGGCAATATTTATGGTCAAATTTCAGTTTATGGTGCCCAAAACATGTAGTATATGTACAGTATCTCATAATATAAGCATTCATTGGCTTGTGATTGATAAAGTGAACATCACAAACACCACTCCCACTCCTCCTTCCCCACTCCCAAATCTGTTTGTTTGATAGTTTGTTATCAACTTCAGGCATCTATGGAATCCATTCGTGACTCTCTTGTAGAGTAGTTGGATAAAATGACTGTAGAAGTGAGATATTGTTACTTATTCTTTCCCTTTCCCAGCCATATTTCGTGGTAGGGTTTTACAGGTTTATCATGCATTATTTTTCTGAGAGTTGATTGTTTATAGTGTAGTTTGAGAAGTTATGAGTATAATCTGCGATACTGCCTGGCATAAGGGCAGAGCTAGAAGCTGTAAGACGGAGACATTCAGCTGCTTTGGAGTTGATGGGTGAACGTGATGAAAATGTGTTGTTTTTTTTTCTTTTTTTCTTTACATATGGCGAATATTCCTAAAAATACTGTAGATTTAGGTACTATTATAACAATTTTCCACAAGATTAATTATCGGTATGATTGTATCTATTTCTAGGGGTACTCTTTTAGCTCAATATATATACTGGGTTTACTGTCAGGCTGTTTGATGATATGTTGTGATATATTGACACATTTTGCTTAGTGTCAGGGAAACCAAAATGAGTATCATTGGAATTTGTGAAAGAAGACACCTATAGGTGAAACTTGTTAGTATCTCTTAGTAGAAAATATTATGAATATTGATGGTTGATCGACCCTTTGAATGAATGTGCTTCCTTTGTGTAATTATTGTCTAAGTTGTTATTCGTACATGGAAGTAAGTTTCATGGACATCACTTAGCCATCATTCCTTTTAAAGCTCACAAGCTACTTATATTTATTTGCATATCAACAAAATTATTTGGAAAAAATATATGTAATTGGTCTGTTGAGATCATCTTGTATTATGCATAAATTTTATAATTCTCAATTCATTGTCATGTCTAAAGTTCAGTCTTTTAGTATCAGTACTTTTTAGAATGTAAAATAGAATATTCAATAGCATTAATCCACATGTGAAGTGGATGTCTTGTACATAGTTGGAAGAACTGCATGCGGATATTGTTGACTTGAAGGAGATGTACAAAGAACAAGTGAACTTACTCGTAAATAAGGTATTACAGTCTTTACGTTTTAGTATTGATGCTGCAAAAAATCGTACCAATTGAATTTCGAGCTTAACAACTGAGAATGAGCAAGAACAAGATCTTCTGATACCTGAAACAAAGGTGTCGATGTGTGTCTTCGTCGCCCCTCCGATGTTAAGTCAGAGAGAGAATATGAAAAAGTTTTAGTGCTGAAATTATATAAAACGTACCTTGATAATGAATTGGAATGACTTATTTATAGAGGTAGGTAGTACATTCTTATTAGGATTACAATGTTGAAATCCCAAGGAGTTCTAACGTGGTCGGAAGTTGTAACTTAATTGGTTTTGTATCATCTAGGTGTTTGGATAAGAATGAGACTCTGATGGTAGAATCCATTCAAGATGATGTAACATATTAACAACATGACTCTATCTCTCTTAGGTTTGGATAAACTTTGTCACAATGGAGAGTCTTAATAAGTTGAGGGCTACATGGTATGAGGTTTAGTTGTGAACTCAAGGAAGACCTAGTGGTCGAAAAGAGAAATCCTAAGGAGAGATGGCTGAGGAGGTCACGAGGCATTGAGACCAAATTGGAAAAATACTCCTCGGGTCCCGTGCTTGAGCTCCACCTATATTGGGATCATCAGTGGCCCCCTTGCATCCATACCAGAGCTTTGTGCTCGAGATTCTAGGATGTGATGCACAAGATAATCATAACAACAACGACCAACCTTGGGAATATGACTGAGAAACCTTGGAAAGTGACTGATAGGTTGATCAGCTTTGAAAATAGGCTGACTGGCCTTTGACGTTTGACTGAACAGCCTTAGAAAAGTGCTTATTAGCCTTTGAAGCTGGACTGGACAACCTTGAAAAGGAGGCTGATAGGCCTTTGAAGAGGTACTGGCCAGCCTTTGAAGAGAGGCTGATCAGCCTTTGTTATGGACTGATAAGCCTTGGAAAGGGGACTGATAAGCCTTTGAAGAGGTATTGATAAGTCTTTGAAATGGGACTGATCAGCCTTTGAAGAGAGGGTAATCAGCCTTTGTTATGGATTGAGTAGCCTTGGAAAGAGGGCTGATCAGCCTTTGAAAATGGAGTGATTAGCCTTTGTTATGGACTGATCAGCCTATGAAATAGGTCGTGCTTAAGGAACGATGAGTCAATTAGGCACGTGACAGCATGCCACATGGCTTCGATATTCGAGCTAATGATTACCCTGGGTGGATGATCGCCACATGGCATGGGATGGAGGGCTAGGATTGAGAGACCTTTGGCCTTCTCAGAATCCTATAAATGCCCAATACCCCACCTCTTTTGGCACTTTTCACTCTTCAAACACTCCTCAGACCACATCGGGTTTAGGCTTAAGGTAAGACCTCTTGCCCTTTAGATTAGCTTTTATATTTCAAAAAATGTCTAGTGCTAGCAGTTCATCAGGCTCGGGCTCATCACCCGACGATGATGGACACTCCATAAGTCCTTATGCAATCCCCACAGGTAGTCAACCCACACTCTCATTTCCCGACCTTAGATGTAAGTATAAAGAGCATGAGGTTGTGGGGATAGCCCAGGAATTTGGGATTATGCCGACGTGTAACTTTCGAGTTCCTGGACCTGAGGATAAAGTTATGACTGCTCGAGAGATAGTTATTTTAGGAAAGCTTTGAATGGGGGCTTAGGTGGCCTCTCCACCCTTTCTTTCAAATGTCCCCTCAATCTAGCCGACCACTAGCTATGAATCGCTAAAAAATTTTATATGTTCAAGCTCAAAATTAATGGCAAGCTCGTGTGCAATTATAACTGCTTTGTACTCTGCCTCATTGTTTATAGCATCCAATTCAAATCGGAGTGCACATTATACTTATGTATGTCTATTCGGGCTCATGAATATGACTCCTGTACCTGAGCTCGAGGAATTCGATGCTCAAGCACGGTACCCGATGAGTATTTTTCCTATTTGGCCCCAACGCCTTGTGACCTTCTCTCCTTAGGATTGTCTCTTCTCAACAACTAGGTCTTCCTCGAGATCATGACTAAACCGCATACCATACAGCCCTCGACTTATTAGGACTCTCCCTTATGTCAAGGTTTATCCAAATCTAAGAGAGATAGAGTCCTGCTACTAATCAAACCTAAGAGAGATAGAGTCCTGCTACTAATATGTTACCTCATCTTGAAATGATTCTACCATCAGAGTCCCATCCTTATCCAAACACATGGATGATACAAAACCAATTAAGTTAAAACTTCCAATCACGTTAGAACTCCTCTGGATTTCAACACTACCTGCCTCTATAAATACATTATTCCAATTCGTTATCAATGTACGTTTTATTTAATATCAGCACTAAAACTCTTTCATATTCTCTCTCTGACTTAAGCATCGGAGGGACGATGAAGACACACCTCAACGCCTTTATTCCAAGTACCAAAAGATCTCGTTCGTGCTCATTCTCAGTTATCAAGCTTAGAATCTAGTAATGCTCAACAACCAATCACTATGTGAGCTATTACTTGACGAGGAGACGAAGTTTACATTGGCTGAGGAGTTAGCTCTTGTCCTGGTGGCTGCGGCACAAAGGTTGCGATAATATTTTCAATCCCATCCAATTGTCGTGCTCACTAATCAACCACTTAAGCATATACTCCAGAAGCCCAACGTGTTTGGGAGGCTATTGAACTTGGAGAATTTGACATTAAATTCAAGCTCCGACCCTTGATTAAAGCACAAGCCTTGACCGACTTCATAGTAGAACTCATCCCAAGGCCTTGGGGGCTAGAAGACTTGGTCGAGCTTAAGCTTTTAGAGTTCAAGATAGACAACCTATCAGTGACGATGTCCTCAACCTCGCTAATGTGAAAGGTGTTAAGGGTAGGACATCTTTCTTTTCATTATTCCATCTCTACTGCTCGGTTTCTTTTGCTCTTCGATCTCATGACTTGTATTTTTGTTGCACCATTTGAAATGGCATTCGATCCTACCGACCTCCATCTTACTATTCAATAGAAATCGAGAAATGCCCCGACCAAACAAGTATGAAAGAATATGAAGAAAATGCTCCGTGAGAGGATTTTCGAAGTTACAAAGAAAGGCATTGGTGAGCCCTCCGAGCTTGGGGAGTAAACATCGACCAAAAGAGTGACCACACCAATCACCTCATAGCCTCGATCGAAAGTCCTGGGGGTAGCTCCAGTGGTCGATGAACACAATGAGGATGTCACCGTCCCATCGTTCTTAGTAGAAAGGGTCGAGAAATGAATGTTGGTGCCCGATCTCTTTGAGAAGTATAAGGGGAATGGCCACAGTGCCAATGATGGACTATAGGTTGTAGAGTTGTTGACCTTCAAGGTATTTCGAGCACTTATTTCAGTTTTTCCATGTTTGGTTATGTCATCGTCCCGACCACTCACTTTGCTTTTTGTATACAGGCAATGTCCGTTGCTCGAGCCCTTGCTTGGAGGGAAGACGATGAGGCTGGGAAGGTGGCCTTGCTTGAGAAATAGCTGGATCGTCAAGTTCAACAAATCATTGAACATGAGGCTGAAGCTGATTGGCGATCTAAAGAAAATAGCGAGCTGAAAGCTGATCTGTTGCAGCTCGTAATGAGGCTGGAGTTACTAGGGATGAGGCTAAGGATGAGTGTAAAATGAAGGAGTTCGAGGTACAACTCGATGATGGTCGAGCAAAGGTGATCGAGGACTTCAAGAAGTTAGAGGAGTTCGGTGCGATGAATGGCAAGTACGTGCTGGGGTCTTATAATTACGCCTTCAAACAAACCCGAGCTTATCTTTGTTTCAAGCTACCAGATGTCAACCCTAATGACCTGACGCCTTCCTCTGAGGTCGTCGAGGGGCTCGAGCTCTTCTCCTTTGAGGGCACTCTGGTCGAGGACGGGATGATGATGGAGATGAAGTCTCTAGGCCCCTCCGAGTAACGACCTCTACTAATATCCTCCCCCATTCCCGTTTATCAATTTCTATTTTTTAGTACATTTCCTGATAAAGGCTTGAACAATGTCAATTTAATTGAATTCTTTTTGCTAAGTACATTGCCCGATCATGGACTTGAATACAAGATCGTTATTTTGGAATTAATGCTTGCTGCTCCTACAACAACTGTTTATATTTGCATCGACCTAGGACATATTTGTTCCCAAGCAATAATAATTTAACAACAAAAGTTGGAAACTCAAGCTCTCTTACTCGAGCAACCTTATTTCAAATAATAAAGTTAGAAACTTAAGGACTATTAAGCTCTTAAGCTCGAGCAACCTTGTTTCAAAAAATAAAGTTAAAAACTCCAGGACTATTAAACTCTCAAGCTCGAGCAACCTGGGTTTAAAAAATAAAGTTAGAAACTCGAGGACTATTAAGCTCTCAAGCCCAAGGAGTTCAAAACATGAACAACCAAATTTAGGAACTCGAGGAGCATTAGGCTCTCAAGCCCGAGGAGTCTACAACTTGAATCAAGGTCGAAAGTTCGATGTATATTCCCAAGCATTGTAGTATGGTGCTCGATGAATCTGAACCAAGCTTGACTTTTCGCAGTATGTTGGTCTAATAATCTGAACCAAGCTAGTTTGTTGTTTAAGCTTTGCACGGGGCAAAGCTTCGAGGTGCTTGCACAGGGCAATGCTTTGAGGTGCTTACATGGGGCAAGACTTGTATGTGATTGCTCATGGCAAGACTTCGAGATACTTGTACTAGCAATGCTTAAGAGTACTTGTACGGGGCAAGGCTTTGAGGTGCTTGAAAGGGGTAAGGATTGCATGTGCTTGCTCATGGCAAGGCTTTGAGGTGCTTGCACTGGACAAGGCTTTGAGGTACTTACACAAGGCAAGGTTTGTATATGCTTACTCATGGCAAGGCTTCGAGGTGCCTGCACTAGATAAGGCTTTGAGGTGTTAGCACTGGGTAAGATTTTGAGGTGCTTGCACAAGGCAATGTTTTGAGGGCATTTGAGGTTAAGAATATTTTATTTGAGGTTAAGAATATTTTCTTGGGATGAAATCCCTACTTTAATTATTCAAACAAACTCGTCTTTCCTAATTACCTAACGTGGGCATGTAGGCCCGACCACTTAAAAGGTAAAAAGACGCGGGGCATGCAAGCCTAAAAAATTGAAAAGTAAAAGCGAAAAGAAAAGTACTATGTGAAAGTAAAATAAATTATTTGTAATAAATCTTCAAATTATCAACGTTCTAATGCCTTGAGAGTGGTCTTCTTGAGATGTCTCATAAGTTGTATGCTCCTTTGCGGACTTGTCTTTGACTTCAAAGGGTCCTTCCCAAATGGCTACTAGCTTGCCTGGGGCATGACCACAACTTCAGCTCTCCTCAATACGAGATCTCCAATCCTGAACTTCTTAGATCTTACCCTGCTATTGAAGTGCTTAGCTGTTCTGTTATAGTAAGATACAACCCTTATAGAGGCTTGTTCTCTTACTTCTTTAAGGAGGTCAAGGTGTTCTATTGTATGCTACTCGGACCTGGGCTCAAGTCTCCTAAGGTTCGACAGTTTGGTCTCAATTGGAAGTGTAGCTTCTACCCCAAATGCCAACATGAAAGGGGTCTCTCCTGTTGCGTTCCTACTAGACGTTCCATATGTCCAAAGTATAGAAGGTAGCTCCTCGGACCAAGCTCTTCTAGCTTCCCCGAGCCTTATTTTAAGGTCCTGCAAAATAATCTGATTTATAACCTCGAGTATGTCATTGCTTTGAGGATGTACAACCGATGCCAGGTAGTGGTCAATCCCCAAGTTGGTGCAAAATATCCTAAACTATTGGTTATCAAATTATCTCTCGTTGTCAGTTATGAGGACCTTGGGTATCCCGAACCTGCAAATAATAGACTTCCAAATGAATGACCTCAACTTGGGTTCCAAAATAGTGGTCAGGGGCTCGGCTTCGGCCCACTTAGTAAAATATTCCACAACTATAGCGACGAACTTCAATTGTCCTTGGGTGAGTAGAAAAGGATTGAGGATGTCCATGCCTCGTTGCTTGAATGAGGTTGCGCAATAAATGGGGATGAGGTCCTCTGCCGGAGAATGCATGACATTGTTGAACCTTTGACACCTGTCACATTTCGTAACGTAGTCCATAGCATCCATCTTCATGGTAGGCCAGTAATATCCATAGCTTATAAGTTTAAAGGCTAGAGCCCGAGCTCCTTGATGATTCCTGTACACACATTCATGGACTTGTGCTAGGCTTGGACCACTTTTGAAGGTTTGATGCACCGAAGATATGGAAGATTGAAACTTCGACGAAATAAAACTTCCCTAATCATGCAATACCTTGGTGCTCGAGCTCGACTGTGCCTTGCCAACCGTCTGGAAAATTCACATTAGTTATAAAATCAACTATTGGGTTCATCCAACATGACTCATGTTCAATATCCATGACGAAGGGTGATTGACTTATGCTCGACTCTGTTACAAATTGGTGTGAACTGTTCTGTCAAGACCATCAATCCCATGAAGACAAGTCTGGACAAGACATCGGCCTTACAATTTTCGGTTTGGGATATCTTTATCAGTTTACAACTTTTGAATCGTCTTCGAAGATCATGAACTCTCAGGCTGTATGGGCTCATCTTCTCATCCTTTCTTTCAAATGTTCCCTCAATCTGGCCGACCACTAGCTGCAAATCGCTGAAAATTTTTATTTGTTCAATCTCAAGATTAATGGCAAGCTGTTGTACATTAAAACTGTTTCGTACTTTAACTCATTATTTGTAGCATCAAATTCAAAGCGGAGTGCACATTGTAATTCTATATATCTGTCTGGGCTAATGAATATGATTCCTGCACCCAAGCTCGAGGAGTTTGATTCTCCATCTACAAATATCTCCCATGTGTCCATGGCATCAATGGTCGGGTTGTCTACTAGCCCCCGAGGCCTTGGGGTGAGTTCTGTTATGAATTCAGCCAAAGCCTGTGCTTTAATCAAAGGCCAGGGCTTGAATTCAATGTCAAATTCACCAAGTTCAATAGAACACTTCAATAGCCTCCTAGACATGTTGGACTTCTGGAGTATATGCTTGAGTGGTTGATTAGTTAGTACGATGATTGGATGGGATTGAAAATATTATCACAGCCTCCGTACCGCTACCACCATGGCAAGAGCTAGCTGCTCGGCCAATGTATACCTGGTCTTCGCATCAAGTAATACCTTGCTCATGTAGTAAATTGGATGTTAAGCTTTGTTGACCTCTTTCACCAATATGCCACTTACTATATTCTAAGAGACTATCGGTATAAACACAGAGTATCTCCATTCTGGCCTCGTGAGAACTGGTGGAGTCACCAATGTTTGCTTGAGCTCTTGGAATGCCATATCACAATCCTCGTTCCATTCAAAGTTATGATTTCCTCTAAGAGCCTTGAAAAATGAAAAACATATATCCGCTGCTCGAGACATGAACCTGCTCAAGGCAGCGACCTGACCCGTTAGTTTTTGCACTTCTTTCTTGTTCTTGGGAGANCTCGTTCCATTCAAAGTTATGATTTCCTCTAAGAGCCTTGAAAAATGAAAAACATATATCCGCTGCTCGAGACATGAACCTGCTCAAGGCAGCGACCTGACCCGTTAGTTTTTGCACTTCTTTCTTGTTCTTGGGAGATTTCATGGATGTCACTGCACGTATTTTGTCCAAATTGGCTTCAATTCCCCTGTGTGTGATCATGAAGCCCAAAAATTTGCCAGAGGCTACTCCAAATGTACACTTTACTGGATTTAATTTCATGTTATATTCTCGAAGAGTAGAGAATACTTCTTCAAAATCTGCAATATGTTGCTCTGCTTGCTTACTCTTGACTACAATGTAATCCACATAAGCCTTAATATTTTTCTCAATCATCCTAGCAAAGATTTTGTTGATAAGTCTATGATATGTTGCTCTTGCATTCTTTAATCCAAATGGCATGACCTTATAACAATATATGGTTGAGTCAGCCATAAATGATGTTTTTTTCTTGATCCTCCTTAGCCATGAGGATTTGATTATATCTAGAAAATGCATTGAGGAAACTGTACAATTTATGACCCGACGTTCTATCCACGAGATCATCAATCCGAGGTAGGGGATAGCTGTCCTTTGGGTATGCCTTGTTAAGATCTATAATGTTGATACATACTCACCATTTTCCATTGACCTTTTTTACGAAGACAATGTTGGCAAGCCAGTTAAGGTACTGAACTTCCCGAATAAATTGAGCACTGATCAATTTATCAATCTCTTCCCGCATGATCTCGCGACGCTCTAATACGAATGACATCTTTCTTTTCTTGATCGACTTTGCTCCTGGATTAATATTGAGTTTGTGGACCACAACGCTTGGGTCTATCCTAGGCATATCCTCCACATCCCATGTGAATACATCAATATTACTAGATATACAACTTATGAACATGGGCATAAGGGTGGCATCAAGATCTCGAACGATCGTCACCTTCTTATCGTGATCGAGCTCGACCTCTAGCAATTCTTCTACTGGAGCAAGTCTTCCCCTAAGGTTGAGCTCGGGTTGACCATGGCTTTTGGTAGCGTTTCCTACAGACGGTGCAAATAATGCTACTAAAAAGTGGACCTGTTAAATTCCAAGCTTGATGACTGAGATGAGCACGAAGGAGATCTTTCGGTAATTGAAGTAAAGATGTTGAGATGTGTCCTCGTCACCCCTTAGATGCTTAAGTCAGAGAGAGAATATGAAAGAGTTTTAGTGCTGAAATTATATAAAATGTAACTTGATAATGAATTGGAATGATGTATTTAGAGGTAGATAGTGCATTCCTTGTAGGATTACAATGTTGAAATCCCTTGGAGTTCTAACGCGATTGGAAGTTGTAACTTAATTGGTTTTGTATCATCCATGTGTTTCGATAAGGTCTGATGGTAGAATCTTTCAGGAAGAGGTAATATATTAACAGCATGACTCCATCTCTCTTAAGTTTGGATAAACCTTGACACAATAGAGAGTCCTAATAAGTTGAAGGCTGGATGGTACGAGATTTAGTCATGATCTCAAGGTAGACCTAGAGGCCGATAAGAGACAATCCCAATGAAAGATGGCGAGGAGGTCATGAAGCATTGAGGCCAAATTGGAAAAATACTCCTCGGGTCCCATGCTCGAGCTCCACCAATATTGGGATCATCAAGTAAAATTAGCGATCTTTCCTTTACAGCTTTCTTGGTGAGGTATTTCAAACATTATTACAGTTTTAAGGATGAAAAAATAAGCTAATATTTTGTTTTAATTGGACTTAGTACTTGTTTGTGTTATTTGGAGTCTATTGTTGGTTTATACAACCAAATATAAATTCGAAGTGATTGTTTGAATCCTAATTTCTTTGGTTAAACCTTGGAATTCTTTGAATTGAGGGCGATGACCTTCCATGATTTTGTTTGTTTGCAAGTTGCTGTAAGTTACTAGATTTTGATGTCGGAGGAGTTTTATGTTAATCATGTTCTATCTCTTCTTACTATTATTATTATTTTCATTGCCTTGCTTTGTAGGTGTTTTCAAACTGGAATTCTTTTCGCCTGAGGAGTACCCAATGGCATACGCATAATGCCATTAGGGTATTATCTAGAAGCTTGGTGTTGCAAGTGTGGCAATAAGCTCTTCATGCCTAAGCAGTATCAAAATTTTATTCCTAATTTATTTCATTTTGAAACTCCTTTTTATTTGGGTAGTGTTGTATCACATTTTAATGTTCTAGTGTATGAATTTAGAAATTTGTAATGAAATTATCAATTTTTATGTAATTTTAAAAAAAATTTCAGAGTGCCTATTTTCAATTTTGCGAGTCAATTTACATAAATTGCTATGAAAAAAAAAATTTGCAGCAACGGTCAAAAACATGTTGCACAAGAGTTATTAGCAACACTCGAAAAACGTTGCAAAATGTTATTAGTAACATTCAAAAAACGTTGCAAAAGATTATTTGCAATATTCAAAAAAATGTTGTCGTATCCTTCTACTCTAGGACAACATCGAGATTTGCAACATACGTCCAAACTTTATAAAAAAAATTTGGCAACATTTTTTAAATGTTACAAAAGGCTATTTTTGTAGTAGTGATAAAGTCAAACTCACAAGAACAAGAGGAAGGAGAGCATAAACATGACCTTTCGACAGCAAAACTATGGAACATATGAAAGAATGAAATAAGGGGAAAGTATTCCTTCCTGGTGCTTTCTTTCAAACAAATAATCATCAGGTTGCTTTGATTATGAAGATCTTATATGTTGTGACAACTGCCCAAGATCTTTTCACTTAGGTGAGTATATCTTGTCTTTTGTTAGCATTAATTCACATTCATTGAGTTATATATCATTTCTTAAACCTTGCAAAAATTTCAATAGGCTATGTCATCCTAATGTATTGGTTGTGTTCCAGCTCTGCTCCTTGAAATTAGGAGTATTTATTTACTAGTAAGAAAATTGAGAATTAATTTGAGATATTATTTTGTACGTTTTTTTACCGTATTTCTTGTGTTACTCTTGGTATTTGAACATACTTCGAATTCTTGTTTTTCAATTGAATTAGGTGCAATATTTTTTAATTCATTCATGTTGCGACAATTTTTTTATTAGATCTATTCCTTCTTTTTATTAGCTTGTGGTTAATATATGGGAACCACAACCTCTTACTGGGTCATAGACCTTGGTTCAAGTCTCCTTGGGGTTAAGAGTGAAATTAAAAAAAAAAAAACCTAAAAAATCCTCTTTTCCATGAAGAGTTAAAAGTGTAAATACTGTTAAAACATAATCCGAAAGGAAATGTCTGAGGAGCATAATACTAATTCCATCGCCGCTGGGAGAGTTGGAGGAGTCAATGCTCTCGAACAAATAACCCAAAGGAGCATACCTATTGTTGAAACAAACGAGAAGTTTTTGTATGTGCTCTTAAGTATTTCTTTTCTTAATTTAGCATTAGTTTATTTTAGAAATATAATTTTAAAAAGAATTTAAAAATTATTTCCCCGCCAGCTCGCACACTCATAATTCATGCACGTGTGCATGCACCTAGGGTAAAATTGTCCAACCAAAAACCATCATAGGATAAAACCAGTCAACTTTTAAGTTGTACTATCCTTTAGGACCATCCATATAGCTCTTTTTTGTGTCAAGAATAATCATAAAATGAAGCACTCTTTAATATTCTACCTAGCCAGACCTCAATTCTCGTCCAGAAGTTCTTCATTCAAACTTTTAACCGGTCTTGTCGATGCGTCTCACGATCCAATCTGTTCAATATGTGGGGTTCATATCACTAAAATAGATTCTTCTTTGATTTTGTTAGAAGATACAGTTTTTGAATCCCGAGGTTGCATTCTTCCAAACAAATAATCCTTAGAAAAATATATCAATTGTGAACATTACTTTCCTTTCCGGCAAAATTTCATTCAAATCATCAAGAAATACCTCTGGGAACTCTCATACCACCTTAACATTAGTTTTTCATCTTCCTTAGCTACTATTGACATCAAGAATCCACTAAAACCTTCTGATTTTAGGAGTTTCTTAGCATTCAATGTAGAAATGGTACAAGGTAGGGTTTTTGTCTTAGTTACTGAAAGACAACATTCCATTTCTCCAGGATGCTTACAAACCACTTCCCGTTCAAAACATATAATAGTTGCGTGATTCTTAGGACTACAAACCACTTCTCATTCAAAACATATAATAGTTGTGTGATTCTTAGACAGCTAGTCCATTCCCAAAATTACGTCGAACTCTTGCATGTTCAAGACATATAAGTTGGTTTCTTAAGATTTATCATCAATCTCTACCATTGCTGTCCTTACTATAGTGTATGTACCTAACACTTCTCTTAAGGGCATAGTAACTTCTAAGGTAGTACTTGTATATTCACTATGTGTATTGAGTTTGCTCACAAACTTTGGAGATACAAAAGAATGAATGGAGCCAGAATTAATAAACTAATAAGTAGGGGTTTGAGATATAAGGATGTTACCTACTAAAACATTGCGATCCTGGTCCTTTTCTTGCTTTGTGAGTGCATATACCCTGGTCTGGCCTCTACGAGGATTTATAGGCTTCTGTTGCTTCTATCCCTCAGGGCATGTCTTTTCCATGTGGCCAGTTTTACCACAATTGAAGCATACATTGGTCCCCATAAGGCAAGCTCCAGCATGACTCTTTTTGGCACTTGCTGCAAGTTAGATACTGCTGAAAATTGTTCCCACTTGAGTTTCCTTTATACTTCTTTACGAAGTTATGCTTTCCTTTTCCTTTATAATCCTCCCACTTGCAACTTTTTGGCTGTACATGCCTTTTGTTCTCCCTACTTGTGTGACGTTTAAAATCTTCCAAATGCACTTCTGCTAACACTTCATGGTAGGTTTCCGGTTGAAGTACTACCAAAGCTTGCCTTAGGTTATCTCTTAGCCCCTCTTCAAAACATCTAGCCTTCTTCTCACGATGGGGGCATAATGTAATAATTCCTCAAATTTTCTCTCATACTCAGTTAAGGACATCAAGCCCTGAACTAAATTGAAGAACTCTCTCCTTCTGATTGCGAATACTTGTGAGGCAGTACTTCTTCAGGAAAAGTTCCTTTAATTCATTCCATGTCCAGATGTGTCCACAAGCCCTTGATCTTGAGGTTGAGTCCTACTAGTGCATGGCACATTTCTTAAGAATGAATGTTTTGCAAGTGACTTTTATACCATCTGGACAGTCACTGAGGTAAAAAATCCTTTCTATTTTGACCAACCAATTCTCTACTTCCAATGGGTCGATGCTACCTTCGAAGATTGGGGGGTACTGTATCCTGAAAAGTTCCATGACAATAGCAGCAGTATTCCTATTGTATTTTCTCGTCGCTGGTCCCTACTGTTGAGATGGCGACGAATGTGGTGGTGGTGTTTGTTGTGATGGTGTTCGCTAAGGCAACTTCGTTTGGACGAGTACACTCATCATAGCTAGAAATTGTTAAGCAAACCGTGGGTCAACGCCATTAGGTTGGGGCTCTTGACCATTGTTTGTTCTATTGTAAAGATTAAATGAGGAAAATTTTGCATATTTTATTCATAGGATCTTAATGATTTCCTAAAGGTACAGAGGACATTCCCTCCATCCAAGTAAAAGGGAAAATCTACTAAATAAAAGTATCGCATGGTATAACAAGCGTCCAAACAAACATGGAAAATCATATAACAAAGCAATAATCTAAACATAAAATTATAGTCTAGTAGTTTTTCGCACTACTCTTATCATGGTTTGGTTCCGGGTCCTCTGAAGGGTCTTCTTCCTCATTTGAGTTTCAAGGTACATACTCTATTTTGTTACCCTTATTGTCTACCTCTGGTATATCTTTATGACCATTCCTACCAGGCACAATACAAGGCTAGCGTTGGTGGGGGCCAGGTTTGTACCCCTCGGGCCTTTCAATGACTCTATAGTTCATGCTATTGATCATACAACTCTCTCTAAGGCTGGTAATAAGTAGTTTGGCAGATATCCGCCGGTCATACATAAAATCCAATTTTTCAATCTCTCCAATATCTGGTAAAGGTTCCGAGGAAGAAGAAAATGCCTAATCCCTGTTAAACTCATGTCCATTTAGTCGAGCCCCCCCGGTAAATGGATTCAATAGCATCCAAATGTTCCATGAGATTATGGCGTGGGTTCCTTGGATAAAACCTAAGGAAGTGCAAGAATTTTGACCGATTTTGTCTCCTAATCCTCTCTTTTCTTAATTGGGCTAGACCTTTAGCCATCTACGAAAGGCATAAAAGGCTCAATTAGTATCACTATTCATACTTAGGGTTTCAAAATGATTGAAATCTCTCAATTTAAAAGTTTCTTGAAGTGGAAGTTTTTTAAAAAAATATTTGAAAGGTATTCACCCCCATTTTTTTTTGTTATATATATATATATATATATATATAGAAATAGAAGTTTCATAAAATATGGATTCTTAAAATAATGGTTTCTAAAGTCGAATATTCACAAGTTCCTGATAATGAATTGGAAATATTATTAAATTTGGAATAGTTTTTGAACTATTGTTTTTGTTTTATTAACCCGAATAATGCTCAATTGAGTGGCCTCCAGGTGAGGAGGGGGTCACAAGTGGACCACTTAAATCCCGAGTTCTGCTTAGAAGGTTTAGGTCATATTGACAAAGCCCTTCGGTTTTACGAATACACAAGCTAAGAAAACTCGAACAATAAGTAAGGAAATAGAAGTATTTAGACGTATAATTCTCTCTGTCTCTCCCTCTCTTTTAATTATACTATTATTTGATCGAGAAATTCTCTAAGGTCGACTATTCTCATAGGTTGATACGTTCCCTAACGTACCCAATAGTCTAAAGTCACATTATCATGAAATTGTCATTTTCATAACTAAAGATTTTTCGAAATTTAAACTTTCATAAGTCTACACTTTCAAAATTTTGAAAGTTTCCATAATTAGACACATATAAAGAGGAACTTGTACATAAATAAGTACATTTTCATAATTAAACAAAATTCTAATTTATTTGAACATAATTTCATACATATGTATTCATATAACCGTGCATGAACATGGTTAAACTTTCATAAATTAGCATGCTCTAAGCATAGGTAAACATAGTGAACATGATTAAATATAGTTGTCATCATATAATAATATTAAATAATGCAGTTACACGTCTTTTTACTTGATTCGAGGGCGTCGCAGCTTGGAAATTGGCATCGTGTGGCGGTGATGTAATAAAACTTCAATTTATATATATATATAAAAACTTGTTTCTGTAATTAAAAATATATAATATATATCTTTTTTTAAAAAAAATGTTTCTATAAATAGTGAACGGTATTTTATTTTAAAAAAATAATATTTTAGTCTAGAGAAACGTAGACCCACTCTGATACCATGTTGTAATGACCTAAATTTTACCTTTGTAATCATTATATATGTACCGTAAAAGAGTACTTTCATAATCAAAAGAAAAAAATGATAATGTTTTCTCAACATGCAAAAATTTAATATTAGTTTTAAAAGAAATACAATGAATATTATTAAAATCCTTAATTACATAATTTATTTTTCATTTTTAACTCACGCAATCACAATCCACCTCTGATCGCCTCGAACCCACCTTTTCAATTACCTATAAAAGGTTTAACGTATACATTTGAGACATAAATCTCAGTAAATGAGAAATTACTAATTTTATCTCATATTTAAATACGAAAAATCATAACATACATATGGATACAAGGGAAATTAAAATCCAAATTTCGTGACTATAACTCTCGTGCGTCCAATACTTTGAACTTACACATGTAGGACCCTGATCATATTCATAACTCAGATTCCCGTATCATCATATTCTTAACATAAATTTTCGTAATTTAAATAATGAAAGAACAATCCGTACTATTACACTTACTGTTGTATGGAAGAAGATCAAAGTAAATTGAGAAAATCGTCTTGTTAGACTTTCACTCCAAAATTCCTTAGACACCGTGCGTGCTAAACTTTGTAATGTGAAATTGTATGAGATGAGTTAATAGAAAGGAAGGTGTAAAGTACAAGCTTAGTTGTGTGTGAGTGTAAGTGATATGAGGGGTATAAATAGAGGTCTCTAATGTTTGACTATATTACTTATTTTGGTACAAACATTCATTTCTTTAATAATACAACACTTTTTTTCATTGTTTTTATATATAGAGTGTAATCAATCACTCAACTAATTACCCAATTAACTATATTAATAAATATATAATTGCTACTATTAAATTATTGTCATATAATTAAACATTTGATTTAAATTATGCTAAAATAAATATTCTAACATACCATATAAAAATATTAGAAAATCTAATTACACAAGCATACATAATGTTTCTAATTTTAGTAAATTAAGTTTCTCTAATTATAATAATTAACATATTAATTAAGTTAATTGACATACAATAATGGAATCATATTACTAAGATTTAGTGAAGGAAAAATTTGCACATTTACAAAAATAAAAATAAAAATGCTCTATTGCGCTACGCTATTGATCAACATTTAATTAGGTCTCCAAATTAAAAATAAATAAATAATTAATTAACTTACTTCTAGCCCCTAAATTCAATTCTAATGGCTACGTAAGTTGTTTCCGGATGTTATACAGTTGGTAATGTAAATACTGTTAGAATATGACCCAGAAGGAAATGTCTGTGGAATGCAATACTAATGTCATTGCTGCTGGGAGAGTTTTAGGAGTAAATTCTCTTGAACCAATAACCCAGAGGTATGTATTGTTGAAACAACAAAGGCTGATGATGGTGGATGTGCTGTTTACGGGTTGAGTTTTTTTTTTTCCCAGTCTTTTTATCTATAATAACTTGACCACTTGATAAATTGTTCAAATAGCTGTTTCAGCTGGGTGGTTATTGTAATACTCAAGCGTTTCCGGCTATTTTCATACCAATGTTGAGCTATATACTCGTTGGAGGTTTAACTTAGTACAACTTCTATTTTATTATATTTAGCTCTTTTATCCTTTTAAAGATGATCCAGCAGTATTTTATATCCTCTTGTTCGTTGATTTTTTTGAATAATCAAAATACTCATTCTCGTTCATCACACATGCATGGCACAAGCACAATATTCATTTAGAGTTTCTGTAACGAAAGAGAAGTTTTTGTACTTTTTATTAAGTATTTTTTTTCTTAAATGTAGTCTTAGTTCTTTTTAGAAATATATTTTTAATACGAATTTCAAAATTATTTTCCGCCACTCACACGGACAATTCAAGCACTTATGCTTGCACTTGCTTTTTATAATGGGTAAAATAGTCCAACTAAAACTGTAGGATCAAACCAGCCAACTTTTTAAGCTGTGCCATCACTAATGACCGTCCATATAGCACTTTCAGGGGTCAAGAATAATCATAAAATTAAGCAATCTTCAATATTCTACCTAGCCAGACCTCAATTGTCGTTCAGAAGTTCTACATTCAAAATTTTTACCAGTCTTGTCGATGCAATGTAAGAGTTAAAGTTTCACAATCCAATATGTTAATATATATTTGAATTTATGGGGTCCACATCGCTAAAATCGATTATTCTTTGATTTTGTTAGAAGATGAAGTCCATGAATCGTGACTTTCTCCCAAACAAATAATCCACAGAGCAACCTGCTCTGATTATTGAGATCCTATATGTTGTAACATACATCCGCGATCTTTTTACACTTGTCATTGTATCTTTTCTTTTTATAGCATTATTTCCTATTCAATGAGTTTTCTATCATTTCTTAAACCTTCTGAACAGTTCAATGTGCGATTGCATCCTAATGATTTGATTCTGTTGCTCCTTGAAATTAAGAGTATTTATTTACCAGTTAGGAATTAAAGAATTAAATTAACATATTATTTTGTTTGTTTTCACCTTATTTCTTGTGTTAATCTTGGTGTTTGAATGTCATTCGAATTCTTGTTTTTCACCTAACTTAGGTGCAGTACTTATTACTACATTCATGTTGTCGCAATTTTGTATTAGATCTATTTTCTTCTTTTCATTAGCATATGGATAATATGTGGGTACCGCCTCCAACTGGCCCACTGACCTGGGTTCGAGTCTCATTGGGGGTAAGATTGAAATTCCGAAAAAAAAAAATATCTTTTAAAACCTCATTTTCACAGCCTTACTCTTTATTCTTGGTTCCTTTTGAAGAACGTGTCTCTCTCCTAAGAATTCCTCCAGACTGTTGGTATTGTATATACTTTGAGAGTATGATCCAGAAGGAAATGTCTATGGAGCGCAATACTAATGCCGTAGCTGCTCGGAGAGTTTTAGGAGTCAATAATTACAACAAAAGTAGTTTTTTACGTCATATGTTTACGGTATGCATGTAAGGCATGCTGTAAAAATAGACTTTTTACAAAGTGCCTTAAATGTGGGCCATAAATGATCAATTATTTAAATTCTTTATGGCGACATTCTTTGCACAACGTAAAAGTTGAATATCTACGGCATACTTTTAAAGCATGTCGTTTTTTCGAAATTAGATTATTTACTGCATGCATATGTGTGCCGTAAAATATTTTTAACTTTTAACGGCATGCATTTTTGCACTCCATAAAAAGATGCAAAAGACCGGAAATTTTCCTTCTTTCCCGCCCATTACTTTTTTACCCTCAATTTTTTTTCTTTTATTTTTCCCTTTTTTCTTCACGTTTTCTTTCTTCTTCTTCCTTGGTTTTATTTCTGCTCCGCTCTACCGTACCCGTCTCTCCCTGATTACCGGTGGCTCAATCAGCCATCATCTGTTCAATCAGCCGTCAGTCGTTGAGCCCACTAACCTAACCACCCAAGTCAGCACCAGCGACAACAGAGGCATCGTTTATTGAGTTTTACTTATTTGGTTGCTATCAATTTGAAGGGAAATTTTGTGAAATGCTAATTGGGTTTATTGGGTAGATATGAATTCATTTATCGGGTTGTTACAATTCAATTACCGGGTTACACTGGAATATCATAGATCTACAGAAATCCTCAATAATGTTCAGTAAAATTAAGGATCAAATTTTAATTGTTGATTCTTGATATAGTTGCAGCAGCATTGTTCATAAATTTGAGTAGAAATTCAAGATGCCTCCTGTTTTGATATTTTGGAAGGGCGGTGTTAATCTGCTCTTAAATTGAAATTGGGCTCTTCAGACATTGTTGATTGTTAACTTGAAACTGGTCTAGTAAGCCTAACTACAATCAGCAGCCTCATAGTTGATTGTGGTCAAGCAATGAAATGGCAGTGATAATTTTGGTCCAAAATATAATGTGTTAAGGTTCTAACTTAATATTGTTGTGTACTGTCCAGTAATTCCCTTTCTGTACTAGGATTGAGCACCAATCAACTTACCGGTCAGATTCCAGAATTTATTGCAACTTACAGAAGTTATCGCATCTTAATGTGTCTAGAAATGTGCTTATGGATCCATTATCTAATATAGCATTTTACAAGGGACTCCCTTCTTTAATATCCATAAATTTGTCCTACAACAAAATCAGAAACCTTATTTATGTGCTTACACATATCCATATCTGGATACCTTAGCACATACTTAACACAGTGCTGAGGGTCATGATCATTAAAGTGTCGCTCTGAGCCTTCTTTATGATAGTTTTGGTGAATAAGATGCACGTAATTGATTTCAGTATTTTCTGAAACTTTTTGCAGGGATTAACTTCGTCACTTTCTCTTAAGAGGTCGGAGCATACTCTTGTGAATAACTTCGACTGGAAAGACAGAGAAACTACTAGTAACGTGGTGATTCCATTTTTTGTTATGAATTCAATTTGTTTTCCTTTCTTCTTTTGGATTGTTAAAGAGCTCGTACTGACCTTCCAAGTCCTCTTATTCTTCTTCTTCTTCTTTCTTCTCTTCTTCATCCGGGGTTTTATAAAAATCAAAGAATTTATTGTATTTGTTAGAACAAATGTAACTCAAATCAAAATTTATTTACAGATATTTTACTGATCAAATTTTCGTCACTGAGATATCTTCTGGCTAGTACTTAATAGAAAGTATCATTGCTTGGTTTGGTGCACAGATATTATTAATAATATGTAGTCAGCTGGAACTCTTTGCACAGCTAAGACAAATATTGAGACTGGAACTCTTTGCACAGCTAAGACAAATATTGAGAAACAACAATCAAGAGTTGTAACCATTGAAGAGAGAGACGTCTAATTAAAGTTTGTGTTGGCTGCAGAGAACACATTACACCCCCGCTTTATTTTCTGCTGAAGCTGAGCACAAGGTTATTTCATTTTTTAGTCCTTTTCCTTGCACTCCATAATCTCTACAGTTCACAATTTTTTGTTCTAAACGCTTGTTAGGTTCTACAGCATGTTATGGATGGAGAAGGAAGAGGGTTGTAACAACACCACTCCGGCGGAGAATGGGGAGACATGCTAGATGTGATTTCCCGCAGAAAAATTGAGGCACTGGCCCCAGAAAATTTCTATAACGTGTACAAAAGGAAGAATTCCAAAAGGGAGGAATGTGCAAATCAGCTGGTTGATGTAATAAAAACTGCTCTTCAGTGGGGGTAGTGGCGGATCCAATATTATAGATCAGCTAGGGCGACTATTGACCATTGACCATCGACAGTCATAACAACATGATCGTTTATTAATATTTAATGAAATAATATTTAATATTCTTTAATCTATATATAAATGGATTAAAATGTAAAAATCATATTCATATGAAAATATGATTCAATACGACTCAATATAATAATAAAAAAAGTACATAATATAACCTCACTCCGTAACCTCACAAATTAAACGTAAATCACATGTTAAACTATCACCAAGTTTAACTATCCAATTTCCAACAATAATTCACACAAATTCTCCAATTTAACATTTAGCCCTTGTTTAATCCCCATTTTTCAAAATATATTTTTGTCTGATTTTCAACAACACATTTTTCAATAAAATAATATTACACGCAAATCCAAAATTTTTCCTTAGTTTTTAACCACACATTCTCAATAAATCACAATTCCAAAATTCATTTAGGGAAAAAAATAGGGCTCAAACAGGCTCATAAATGATAATAATACAACCGTATAAAATAAAGGTTTTCACTTTTATCAAATTCTTACACTTGATTAGCATTTTAGACTATATTTCTGAATTAAAAACAAAGAAAAAGAGAACACAAATAACAGATAAATTCAAAATACACAAATGTGAATCTAAAACCCTAACCACAGCCGCACACAAGTAGTCCACTGTCCACACGTTTAAAATCAGGATCCAATTGCAATTAATCTAATTTTCTGAATTAAATAAATCAAATTAGAACTAAAATCAATCTCTTCACAATTCACAAACTCTAAAATGCAAAAGATTCATTTTTTAATCATTTATGAATTAAGAAGAATACAATAAAATTACTGGCTGGTAGGAGACAGCACTGAGGCGACGTTGTCCATGACTGGCGGCAGTAGGTGGGAGAACACCGGGAATTGGAATTTCCTAGTCGAAGTCGAGGGTAGAAGGGCAATTATTGTGACTGACTTCGGACTTGGGAATGGATTGTTGTGATTTCTTTTGGACAATTGTCGTTTATCATTGTGGAAATTACATAAATCCAGGTGTTTAAATATTGCTTTTTCAGGTCTAAAGTTTATTTATTCAAAAATCAGGTACTATATTAAAACCCTAATTAATAACCCTAATTTATCACTCTCTACTCCATCCCTTCTCTCTCGCACCTTCTCTCCTCTTCCCGTTCAACCTCGGCAACCGGCAATGAAGGAGCTGCTCTGGCCGATACGACACCACAAGCCCCGTTGTCGCCGGCGCTGCAGATCGAGTAGGAGAAGAGAAGGGGTGGTGGTGCTAGCGTGAGGCAGAGGCAGTGGGAACTAATTTTTTTTCCTTAGTTTAATTTCTTCGCACAAATCTGTGGAGTTGTGAATTGTGGTGGTGATGGTAGGTCGTGCAGTGGTGGATCTGTAGTGGCGGTCCGTGTGGTAGTGGTGGTCGTTTTTTGTTATTGTTGTGACGTTGGTTGTGGTGGTGTTGAGGCGGGGTCGACGACAGTGGTGGTTATTTTTTTGGTGTTGTGGTGCAGACAGCGATGGTGGTGGTTTTTTTTGTTATTATTGTGGCGATGATTGTGGTGGTGTTGTGACGGGGGCAACGATGTTGGGGGTGCTGTGCAGGCAGTGACAGTGGTGGTTTGGGTGGTGGTGTGTTGTTGATGTTATTTTTGGTGGTGGTTGTGGTTGTGGCGGTGACGGTGACGGTAGGGATGGGACGAAGAGTGTCTGTGACCAACTATTTGATCGATTTGTGACCAAGTATTGATGGTGGATCGGGATCGAGGGACGGGTATTTGGGTGTATGTGACCAATTATTTGGTTTTCTGTGATTAACTATTAAACCGTGACCTTAAAATTCAATAATTTGTGACTAAAAATATAATATGTGACCAACAAATTTGGAAACATGTGATCGCGATCTATAATTTTTTTAATTTGTTACCAATTAAAAATTTGTGACCTATAATTTTTTGATCCGTGACTAATGAAATAAACTGTGACTTATAAAATTTTTAATTTGTGATCTCAAAATAATTTGTGATTAATTAATTTGATAATATGTGACCAATGAATAGATTGTGATCTATAATTATGTATATGTGACAATTAATTGTATAATTGTGAATTTATTATATTAAAATAATTATTATTTTTAATCACTTAACTAAATACCTGAGTTTTGTATTTTTTAAAGTTGAAACCTGATTTTTGCATTGGTGAAACTTAAGACCTGATTTGTGAACTCTTCCCTTTATCATTTTGTTTTTCTTTGCTCGGCCACAGTTTAAAAAAAGGAAAGGCCCATTCTTCCCCAATTTTCTTTAAAAAAAGGCCCATTCAGAATTTTTTTTTTTAAAATCCCCTACTGCCCCCAATCAATTGCGCAGCAACTCGCCGCTGAACTTGTAAATTTCAGCGGAGAGCATGCACGGATAGGCCACCTCGCTGGTGATCCAGCACTTTTTTCTTCTATTCTCTTGTTCGTTGATTTTTTTTAATAATGAATCTTAAAGAAGTACTCATTCTTGTTTTAGTCAACAAAAGAGAAGTTTTTGGACATGTTATTAAGTTTTTTTTTTTCTTAATTTAGCATTACCTTATTTTAGAAATAAAATTTTAAAAAGAGTTTTAAAATTATTTTCCCACACACACACGCACGATTCAAGCACTGTGCATGCACCCGTCTTTTTATAATGGGTAAAATAACCCGACTAAAAACCATCTTTGGATCAAACTAGCCAAAGTTTTAAATTGTACCATCCCTAAGGACCATCCATATAGCTCTTTTAGGTATCAAGAATCATAAAACGAAGCAATCTTAAATATTCAACCTTGCCGGACATCGATTGTCCCACAGAAATTCTTCATTCGAACTTTGTACAGGTCTTGTCAATGCGTTGTAAGAGTTAAACTTTCACAATCCAATCTATTAATATATATTTTAATATGCGTGGTCCATATCGCTAAAATAGATTATCCTTTGATTTTTTCAAAAGATGCATTCTTTGAATCCCAAGGTTGCTTTCTTGTAAACAAATAATACTCAGGTTGCTTTAATTACCGTGATCTTATATGTTGTTACAATCGTCGGCAATATTTTCACTCTAGTGATTATATCTTGTCTTTTTATAGCATTATTCAATGAGTTCTCTAACGTTTTTTAAACCTTGCGAAAAGTTTAATATACATATACTCTTGCATCCTAATGTATTGATTCTGATCCATCTTTGCTCCTTGAAATTAGGAATATTTATTTACTAGTTAGGAAATCGAGAATTAACGTATTATTTTGCTCGTTTCCTCTTATTTCTTTTTTAATTTTGGTGTTTGAATGTGCTTCGAATTCTTGTTTTTCACTTATGGTAGGTTCAATACTTTTTGTTGTCGAAATTACGACTAACTCAATCGAAAGAATACAGAAAATAAAATGAATAACATAAATAAATGCAGTAGATGAAGCGAGGTATGCCAAAGCAAATCTTCTTAAGACAGATTTGGCCCCCAATACAGTGCAAACGGGAT
>CAIGRP010068014.1:0-10296 GCA_903798385.1 Fraxinus cuspidata
AAGAAAAATTAATAACAAGCATAAAACCAAATTTATACTATATAAATGAAGAATTTTAAAGAATTTAATCAACGTGTCGTGTCCGTACTTTTCGAAAAATCGCGTGTTGACGCATCTAACACACATGTTCGTATCGACGCATCATAGAACATGATCATAAAAAGTAGAAATTTTCTAAATCATGGTATGGGCACATTGTGGACCAAGAAGTCCATCATATCTAAATTATATACTCTGCATATAAAATTTTAATCATGTTAATTGCAATGTCCAAATCCTTGCATGCGCCGACAAAAGAAAAGTGCAAGGTCAAATTATTATAAAGAGGACATAGATGCACAACAATATCGAGATAGAGCTTAACCAATACTATAAAAGATAACGTAAAGCAAAATAGAATTATATACATAAATACAATAACTCCTAAACATACCAACTAAAATTCCTGCTGTAAGATGTAGAAGACAAATATATGCATCCATGATAGCCTGGTGCCCAATCATCAGAATGGAAACTTTGGCAGCTCCCTGGGGAAAATTTTGAAAAAGTGGGCGATACATCACTTAAAGAACAAAAGAAAAGGTATCAATTAACATTTGTAAGTAACATGTGCAATGAGAATGTTCACCATTATGAAAAAAAAAAAAAAGGATCTTACAGAATGAGTATTACTGTGTTCCATTTGCCGGATCAACAAAAGAACTTGGAGAAAAGAGATCTATTGCATAAAAGGTCAAAGAATCCAACCAAAAGGGTCGATAGCAATCTGAAGGTTCCCTTTTTCAATTTAGAGAACAATTTGTACTTTAAGAAGACGTAAAGGATACAAAGGTGACCATCAATGAGTAGTTAACTGCTTTATTGTAATAAACCTCAACATTGACCGAAGTTGCATTTAAAAGCATCGGGGAGAAGCAATCTCCGTCGTCATCCACAGAAGGGGTTTCCATTAATCCTTCTAGATGATACCGATCATGATCTCCATCTAGAACAAGTACGGCACAACATAAATTAATATATTTGTAGTAGATGATTTAAATACAGATTAATGCAATAAACACTAGAATATGCCATGGAACTGTATACAACAAGTTTTGGAAGGCCATATTAGAATGCAATACATAGTTTTTCCATGGAACATATGTAGAGTAACTTAAGGTATTGGACAACATATTATCTGTGTATAATAAATATGATTTCTTAAATGAGCCAATAACCTCATAACTCAAATGTCAGTATGTAGGATTTTAGAAAGCTGATTAGGGCACTCATGAAACCATGTATACACACACACACACACATGCACACATAGATAGAGAGAGAGAGAGAGAGAGCTGACAGGGAAAATGGAGCCCTGATAAGAAATTACATACTTCTTGGGGTTTGATGAGACAAACATTCACATCAGGAAGGAAGTTAGATCTCTCACCAAGATTTATAGTACCTCGTTTCCAGCTCAACGCTCTATGAATCAAGCTATCATAAAATTTCCAAAGGCAAAAAGAACGAAGAAAGTATAACATGAAACAATAAGAAAATATTTATCCCATCCACCAACTCCTTAGTTTCCTATATTGAATTGAGTTCAAGTGTGAGAGGAACTGTATATAGGCTCAGGAAGGCTTAGATGCTAATCACAATACACGTCAAACAAAACATCTTTTTGCGCAATATAGAAGAGTTGCAAGGCAACCAAACTTTAGTCACTACTACTTATTTATTTGATTTTGGCAGATATCCAAAGTCTGTACAAGCACAAAGATGACACATATCCCTCAAAAGGGCCACATTTGCTTTAGTAGTTGTGAAAAAAGTAACAGCCTTAGAAGACAATGCTACACCTTGAAGATATAAACATCATTAACTTACAGATCAAGCCAACTAGTATTCATGAAGATAGAAAACAGAGTAAGAAGCACGGAAATTTGATTTTTAAGACATGCTAACTCCTCTATTGAGGATAAAAGCAGCAGAAGGGGAGTATTTCATATACTTTGTAAAGCATAATTACCATTTTGCGTGGAGACACGAGAGATTTGTGCAGCAATTTCAATATTGCAATGTTTCTCCATTTCATATATGGAAGCTGCAATGGAATAAGTTTTAGTAACTTCAAACAGGAGTCTAAAAAATTTCAACTCATAACAACACAAAATTACAGTGTTTCCTCTTCCAGATCTTCTCTCGAGGTGACTCCTGAAACACCTGGGAGGAGAAAACTCCAAGCTACACAAAAAACAAAATATTTTAGACACATTAGAGTGAACTCCAAAATCTTTAGTTACTCACCTGTTGACCAGTGTCTTAAATGTCCATTGAAGAGAGGCATACCAACTTGTAGATACAATTTAACCTAGTATAAACTTGGTACAACACACTTAAAATCATGTTAGGGAAGACATGCTTAGAACTAGAATTATACTCCCTAAAGTACAATTTTTTTCCCAAGTAAGGTATAAGTTTTGGACATAGATAAGAAAGTTAGATCAACTTTCATCATCATCTGTACTTTTTATACCTACATACTCCAGATAATTAATTTATCTCAAGTCCATATATTTTCATAACTTAAATTTTCGAATGGCTTGATTAATCGTTTACATAAATCAACGGAAACAAAAATCGTGATACTAAAATAATTAAAATGACAGATATTTCTCTAGAATTGAAAAAGTAATCTTTAATGCATAGTGCTGTTACAATGACATTTGAATTGTATATTTGCCTATTTTCCCTTATTTTAAAACAGTATTTCAAACTTTTGATGGAATGATAACTGCACTGAGTTCAAATTTGTCTCTTGTGTGGACATAATGGTAATTGGTAAGATAAAAATAGCTTACTTGACTGTTTGAAATGAAGCCACTTTATTGGACATTTAAACATGCTATGTGTAGTAATAGATACAGGATGAAGGCAGTTTTTAAAATGCCAGAAGCAATTCAAAACAAGAAAATTAGAAATTAGCTCACTAATAATGGTTGGAATAACTTAGGACGCAGAAGAAATCATCAAAAGCTCAAGTTTCCAATTGTTTAAGATAAACATTAATATCATAATGTGTCAGAGAACTTGCCGAACATTTTGTCAGGGTATCCACTACAGATGGAAATAAGTTTACCAAATTCAATTAGAATGAAATTCAATACTAGTAACGAGCATAACCAATCAAAAGGTGGTAAAACTCCGAAAATAGGCAGCGCCTCTTGAAGAGGTGAAATTACCTCACAAATCCAATAGTTCCCAAAGTAGTACAACATGGGTTATAAGATCATGCATGGATTTAGATGCATAATGGCATATGCCAGTAGATAATTCTAGTGAAACTCGGTACTACTTGAATGAAGGAAAAAAACAGAGATGAATCAAACTTCAAATCTCCATGATCATCATCAAGCATCATATTTGTATTGCATTAATGAAAGCAAACAGATGTTATTGCCAATAACATACAAAATAATCAGGATATCATCATAAACTTGTAAAAGGCAAAATAATATCACAAATTAAAAGTAATTACCAAGTGATACGGATTGGATATGTAATCATATTCCTGCCCAAATTCACTTTCTTTTCCACTGCAAAAATAGTGTATATATATCAGAAGATGATGCTCCAGAATAGCATCTATAGAGATGGGATCTATCATAAAAAGAACAAAAGAAAGAAACAAAGCAGAACAAAATTAAGAGAAAATAAGGCTACATTTCCTCTTAGTGGAGGCAAACTTGAAGGGATATCTATCTTCCCACTTTCCCCAAGTTGCGGAGATAAGATTTTAGACTGACAGAAAATAGATTTCATTACATAGTTTAAAGTTTCCATCATTTAATCAGTAAAAGAAAATATCTTTATCATGTTAGAAATTTATACTATAATGTTGACACGTTTATGGAAAGCACGTGAGGGGATAGCAGGCATTACCTTCTACCTACAACAGAGTGTCCATGATGGAGATATAGATAGAGTTTAGATACGATTATGAAATAGAATTTAATTCAAATGATGTTTGATTAGATTACATTAAATTAGTTTTGACATTCAGATAAAGTTTTAACTTATTAGAAGTTCTTTTGATTTTAGATTACTTGCTCTATAAAAAGAAGGCTTATTTATTGTAATAGGTACCCTTGAATATATGAATAAATTGATTTCCTCTTTTGCTCTATTTTCTTCTTCTCTTCTTGGATCCCTTTTCTCTTTCTTGTTCCCTTTTTAATTGTTCGTTGTCAAATTGTTACGTTCCTATGTCAGTCCACAGATGAAATCCTCTTGATGGGTATCAATTTCTAATTCAAAAATTTCAGAAAAAATATGATGCCAAGTGATTACATAAATCTAAAGTCTCGTATTTCAGCACAATGTAAATTTTTAGTCTGATGTTTGATCTAAATATAGAACCATGTTGCTTGTCAGCAAGACAAACACTGAAATAAAAGAAAGACAAACACTGAAATAAAAGAACATAAATGTGATAAGGAGAGAACAAAAAAGCAAGTTTAAAATATACAGAATTGATCAAATAAAGGTGAATGGTTACATTTCAAGAATATGCACATACAAAGCAAAAGAGGATGAAAAGAAAAAGAAATCATTATCAAGGACCAAAAATGATGTCTGTTTTGGTTCACAAGCAAGCATGTTTAGACATTGAAATTGTTGCTGACCCACAAACTATTATTTCCTCTCACATTTTCTTGCCCAAAAAGCATTCTGCAATCTTTTGTGTTACGCAGAAAGTTTAGAAGTCTGAAATATAGGGACAAAACCATTGCTGCACATGTTAATATAAAGAAAGACCTAGAGCAAGTCCATCATGTAACCTTATTATGTTTTGTACTCAATTTAATTATGACATGTATGATCAATGCACGAGAAGAGTACATAAAAACAAGTGCCATATACATCCATTTAGATAAAATTGATGTAATTTTTTTCTGGAACATTTCTAAAGAAGGCATTTAATTCAAATAAGTCCAATCCTAGCCACAGATCATTTTCCACAACATGCTCCAAATGACCACTTAAATTCCTAGTATGCATGACCCTATTGTAGAACAAGAACAAGAACTAAAACTAAATTATACATATATAAGTGTAACTACCTATTACCAACCATCCGAAGTTGTCTGAAGGGCCAAATGTATACACCCTCTACCCTAATTTTAGCACTGCCAACATCATGTTCATCGTCAAACACGCCATGGAAAATTATTACCCCCTGTGGTAAAGTGACAATTATATTAAGAAAGCACATAAAGTGAAGAAATATGACATATCAACAAATTGATGCCCGTGATGGCAATATCAGATTTTTAAGTCGATTTTCAATATGATTTGACTCTCTCAAATGAACACATCATCAATACATTCTTACAAGAAACAAATAACAGACTTGCCTGATGATGCAAAGTACTGCAAAAGGATCAGTCTGTCACATGATATTAGGAAGCCAATGAAGCTAAAGAGAAGAAGTGCAGAAAGAAGCATTAAATTTCATTTTACTCTTGTTTCTGAACAATCAAAGAATTTTTCATCTTCTTATTATATCATTAGGAAGTGGAAACAACTCTTTCATTTTTCTTGAATGAGAATAATATAGAAAACATCAAACTCTTGAAATATGAAATGGATGAATGAAACAATCTTCCATTAAAAAACAACAGATGGAAGACTATCCTGCAGATATTCCAGTTTTGAATAGAAATTATTTGTTGATGACTTTGTTAATCTCCACTTTATCACTATACTAATCTATAATGCTGCAGAATTTTCTTTCTTCCCATTTACATGCTACTGGATGATTTTGTAATTTATGTTTATACATAGTCACAGGGCCAGAGTGGAAAAAGACACCAAAATGTCATGCTCCACAAAGAACAATATAGTATGCACCTATAAAGGGAACAAAGAATAAATATAATATCTTGGTATATTCTGGAATGTCTCCAGAAAGAAAATCAAAGAAAAAAAATACATTAAAAAAAAAACTTGGAAAATAATAGTAATTGAAATCTGCTTAGAAGGGAGAAAACGGAAAGAGTGGAATGATTGTGTTTGCCTCTCCACTTCATTAAAACTCTTGCAATTAAGAATCACACAATAAGAGAGTGACAAGAATGTTCATTTTAGTGTCAGCACCATCACCAAGAATAGAAAGAAAAATGATCATATTACCTGAACATAATGTACACCAGTTATTTTTGTTGGTGTACTCATCAATTCTAATACAGAATTTCCTTTTGATTTCTTAAAATCAGGAAATTTGGAAGAGCTATTTGCAGAATCTAGAAACCTCCAATCTCCTGTACCTCACAAATTTCCAAAAAAAAAATAGATAAATTAATCCAAAAAATAGTAGCTAACCAATCCATACAATCCTTCCAAATTTCAAGTCGCGCGAGTTCAGATTATTAAAATAAACGATGTTTTCAAAGCAGTGCCAGATTGGAGGGTTCAACCGAAAAAACTGGGAACGCCGATCCTATCCAATTTTAGGTTAGAAAATCGAAAGTTGGAAACCATCAAAACAAGCCATGAACTGACCTGTTCACCACCAAATTTTCTTTTACTATTTTTCACCCTTGTTTGACCCTTTTCCTTTTCTAGGTCGACTTCTAAAGCATTAAAAAACAGTGCACACTTTTTTGAAGCCAAAAAAATAAAAGAATTTTACCAGACAGAATTTGAAATCATATTCCGAAAAAGCACTGTACCTACTTCCAAATTATCAAAACCAGTAACTAGGTCACTCCTTGATGTCAAGTAATATCTTAACTGCCAGTAATTAGTTCTGAGATCCATCCATAAAAAAACAGAAAGACAAAGAATTCATGAGATTAATGCAACCTGGTAGAGGTCTACTCAATTTGTAGTCAAATTACTAAGCATTAATAACTCAATCAGTCATTCTGAGAAAGAAAACTTCATTAATAGTAGCATGCTGCTTAAGTAGGTGCGATTTGGTTTAGCTATTAAATTTATACAAGTCTTAATTAGCTTGGACAATGGGCACAAATTGTGGATTGAGCTATCAGAAAATAAAGGATTACCAAAGGTGGAAACTATTAACTTTTTTTGACATCCATGCATTACTATAAGACCATCAAAAATTAGATTGTACCAAGAAAGACCTCAAGAATTTGGCAATTATTTAAACAAGTGTAGTGCACTTCCTGATAGCACATTGAAATACTCTTTGTTTAATTTAAAGTAATGATTTACTCAGCTGGTATCGTGTAGTTTTTTAGTTTAATACATCTTTGTTTTATTTGAAGTAATGATCTACTCAGCTGGTATCGTGTAGTTTTTTAGTTTGATACATAAATTCTTAATCACCTGATATCATGAATTTTTATTCTTTCGATGTGTATATATTTAATTAAAATCTATCCTGCAATTACTCCAGATGAAACCGTGTATAGCTCCAAGGAAAACTAAACCAAGAAAAAACAGCAATTGCCAAAAACCATGGTAACTTTCAAAATATGTTGAGTCACAACCCAATCCTTCATGATCCTACCGAGTTTTAATAAAACCACCACTCTTGCCACCTTTATCTTATTGAGATCTCCCTTGTATATCATTAGCACATGAAGATGCTTTACAGTCTCAAATTGAGTTTTCTAATGCACTGGACCATCATATGATCATACATCTCCCTCTTGCCTAACCTATCACCACCCATCCCCTTCACCCACCGCAAAACTTCCTTCCTCCAACTAACTCCTATTGCATGGACATCACACATCCATTTCTCTTTAAACAGAAACCCTAGCATCGAGATGCGAGTCGTCTTTAAAATTGCGCCCACTCAATCCAGATTAATAAAATTAAGTTCCTAATCAATTCCTTGTACCAACAAGCAACTATTACTGTATCTTCTCTGATATGGTGTACTAAATTTACCCATGATTTCTTTCCTGGTAGAGCTTACTCACATCTAATGATAACATTTGACACAAATACTTTGAGACGAAAGACCGATCTTGCACCCTTCCCCCTCCGTATATGGCCAGTTCTGTGACCTCAACATGAAATGCCCTTCCACAATGATGCGAGACAAGTAGAGTGACTTGTGTTTTTGCTATCCTTCCATTCAGTGACATCCTTCTCTCTTACCCTGTATATCCCATAGTACTTTACCCAGTTATAATGTTGAATCCAATAATCATACAAAATCTGAATTCTTCCTTCTCTGGATCAATATCTTTTACTATGCATCGCCCTCTCTTGACAAATTTGGGCATAAACCAACTTTATACTATGTGAGACCACAAAGGTATTTTACACCAGTAGGATGTTTTCTCCGTACATGTAGAAAATAAAGAAGAATTTCAAAAACAACAGAACAAACATAAAAAAATTAATTTGGAAGTACTGTTTCAGGGAAATCTCAAGGCAAATGTGCGCATATTCTAAAGAAACAAGGGTCAATTAAATGGGTGTTCTTGCTTTCAAAAGGAGCTATGGTTCTTGGACCCAATTACCCACAGCTACCAAAGTTAGATTCATACCACTATGCTCAATGGTTTATCAATTTATTGTTAATGAGGGTGTACATGGTAAAATATTTCCGAAGTAGCACTCCCAAAAAAATTATAATTATTTTAAGCTACCTTGTGAAACATAAGATAATCATAAACAACAGATGTGTTCCTCCAAGTTTTGGGATATCTGTATGCTTAGATACAAAGCAATCAATCAGAAGAAGCATCAAGTGCACACAACTCTTTTCTCATCACAAGAGGTTTGCAAAATGAGAAGTTCTCACAGTGCTTAAGCAATCAACAAGAAAGTAAGTTATAAATTAGCATTTAAAGTTGTGACAAGGTATTCTCATTCCCATTTTCAGGTACAATGGAGACCCAAGAAGCAAATGTTCACCCTAAGCCAAATACTGGGGCTAGGAGTAGCTCTACCTGACCAGTTAGCATTACAAGAGCGTCAAGCTTGCTAACTTGTCAGAACATTTGTTTCCATTCCTTTGCATATCAGCTTGCAACCCCCCAATATAAGTAGAATTGATCTCAAATGACAAAGATTAGCAGCTATAGACAACACATGGAAACACATTCGTTGAAGAAAAAAGATGAATGCATGATCAATAACTAATAAATGGGAAAAAACGAAAAGAGGATTGATTCTTGAAATTATGAGCAAAAATCAATGTATCACAGCCGGAAACAAACCTTTATATGTTCCTGTTATATTCCAAGAAGAAAATGGGCCCAACTCATGCTCGTCCTTGCTTACAAGAAGCCACTGCAAGAAGCAAAGGGTTAGAAATCAAGGTATTAAGAAGAATTAGGACGGAAGAGAGGTCCAGAGGGAGGGGGGGCAATACATCTCAATAGAGCTATAAAAATGAAATGACTTTACATGTATGATGTATCCATTATTTCAAATAACGGAAGAGAGGTCCAGAGGGAGGGGGGGCAATACATCTCAATAGAGCTATAAAAATGAAATGACTTTACATGTACGATGTATCCATTATTTCAAATAACGGTTGCATATCAACAATTTGTGTAACCGATCTTATATAACATTACATAGCAGAAGACTGGTAAATGCAAACGCTTGAGTTTGAATTTATTTCTAAACAAGACAGCAAGATCCAAAAATAGGTAAGAATTTCACCGCAACAATAATAAATTCAATCAACAACTTGCCTTCTACAGATAATGTGCAAATCAACCATGTAAACCATAAACATAAATGTCTCTTTTATTTCCCTCATCTAATTTATATTAAGCAATGCCACAAGTATCTATATGTGCAGCATCTGTAGGATCTTCAAAAAGCTCAAAAGTCAGAAAGTTGACATGAATCTTTTTTCTTAAGATTTCATAAAATACTTTGTCTCTAGTTCGGAGCTCTATAGTATGGTTAACCAATTAGAGTCCATGCCGTCAATAAAACCAATCATATAATGCCAAATTGTTTTGAGAACACAAAAATGAAAAGAAACAATCCTTTAGATGCAATAATATTGATAATACCTCACAACTCAAACCATTAATTCTTCAGCATTTTACTTTCAAGACCAGAGAAAATAAAATTGAAGTTAACAAAAAATGAAGCAAGTACAGATTTTTACCAAGTCACAAACGCTTCCTTAAAAAAGCAACTAAAAAATATAATTCACATTAATTACAATTCCAACATAAGGTAGCAGTCCAAAATTCAAAAGAAACTCAACCATAACTAATCACAAAATGAGTACCAAAAACCAACACTAACCTCATCGCCCCATGACTTAGGCCTCTGCCTTAATGGCCTCAACCCATTTAC
>CAIGRP010068016.1:0-12025 GCA_903798385.1 Fraxinus cuspidata
CATTCGGGGGTGGTCGAGTTGGTGGAGCAGGTGAGCGCGGAGACTGAAGGTCACGAGTTCGAATCCCCTGCCAACACTTCCTTGGTCGAGCCCGTCGCACAGGGCTTACCTAGTGCGGTTTATCTCTCCTATGTGGTTTGCGGCCTATTGCACATGGAACGAAATTTACCCAGTGCACACTCACGAGTAGCGGCTGCGGGTTCCTACATCAACAAAAAAAAAAAGAGGTGAAAGTGTGTGGCACAGAGGTGAGTCAAGGTTAGATGATGGGAGGGACAAAATTAGTAATATGAAGGACGAAAAGAAAATGGACTTATATGTGAACCTAGAAATAGTACTATTGACATTGAAAATTGTGAATGTTAAAAGTAACGTCCTTTAAAGTCATGTTTGGTCCGGATTAAAATCTAATTTTAATCCAAGTCAAAGTCAAATAATCAATATTAACCACATTTTTTATGGATCTCATAATGTTTCAACCATGCATTTCGAAAATTTCTATCAAAATCTACTAAAAATCTAATTTTAATTTTCACCAAACACCCTCCTGAAGTAGCTCAATGAAATTTATACCATCACATTTTTCGAAAGTAAAAAGAAAGGAAAAAACTAAAAGATATCAAAGGATAAGATATTATTGGCTATATTTTAGTGCAAGATTTGATATTACATATGTGGACGTAATTCTACATTATGGCACGTGAAAATACAGATAAAAATGAAATCGTGGAATTTTGTACCTAGACTAGATGAATTATTACCTTCGTCCCTTCGGTGTCAGGGGACCAAACCCAAAAATGAAAAGGTCATTGGTTGATTTATTTCTAACTCATTATGTTATTAGTACACGTTTTATTCAGTAATTTAATTTTTTCATTTTTGTTCAAGCACATTGGTCCACAAGTTTTGATGGTCCCATATAATTTTTTTTCCAAATGAGTGCGTTTAGCTCAGGTTCACATATTCTTTTGGCTTCTTCAAAATGCTCACTTAGTGAATATTTCGTATATAACAATGCTCGAATCATATTTCCTCTCGACAAAGGTTAGACGTACATTGTCCTCTCATCGAACTTATTTGAAAACTGCTTATAAATGATTTAAATTATAAATTGATAAAACTAAGTTAAGAATAAGTGAATAATACTTGTGAATTTTTCAAATGTATGAATAAAAAATAACTTTGATATCTATAAATAATTTATAAACAAAAACCAAACAATTTATTTTGCTTGCAACAAAAAAAATAGGCATGAACTTACTCCTTCAGGGATGGCCGAGTTGGTAGAGTAGGTGAATACGGAGACCGAAGGCCACGAGTTCGAACCTCCTGCCAACACTTCCTCGGTCGAGCCCGCGCACCGGGCTTCCTTAATGCACTCACGTGTAGCGGCTGCGGATTCCTCGTCAAAAAAAAAATAAAGGAGAGAAAAAAAAAAAGGCATGAACTTCTAACTTATACAACGCAAAATGATTCGTAAACATCAAAATATACAAAAAATGGTCAATTCAATAGTTTGCGATGGGGCTTTGAAGTTGTTATGGTAAAATGATGTGCCAAGACATGAATCGACATGTCCTATGCGTAAGTTCACTCATTCAGCTGTTGCACAAGTGAAAGACAAGTGTCCTCTCATTCTGACCTTGTTTTGTAGAGATTTTTTTGAAAAATATTTTAGAATGTATGTAAAAAGTAAAAAAATGAAAAAAAAAATGTATTCAAGTATAAAATTATTTTAATAAAATAATGTATGACTGAAAACAAAATTATAGACCCGGCCCATTTGTCGAACCAAAAATATCATCGAATTAGTGGTTCAATCGATGGGTCAGTGATACACTATAATTTTAATTAAAAATATTTTTAAAATAAACATAACAATTTTACTAAATTTATATGTATATTTCGCTCACATTTCAAAAGTTCCATAGGCGTCATAATAATCTATGTTGTAACATTTCATATTTTAATCCGGCCTTACTTAATAGCATGCCAAGGTTTGAATCTCTGCCATTTCATTTTTTATATAAAATTTTACGTTGAACTTTGTAACCAACCGGTTCAGTTTCCTCTTCCAATCCGTCTGGTTTGGACGGTTAATGAGTGGTGGTCTAACCGATTCCTTTGCTTAATGAACCAACTAATGTACTCGAACGGAACCACCATTCGATTCTCCGATTTTCAGTATGAACCGTTTGATTTGATTTCAATAACTATGGTTGAAAATAAATTTTTTTTTTTTTAAAAATGAATTTTTAAAAAATGAGATCAAACAGGCTGCAACCTCTATTTCAAAATTGATGGTTATCAACCTATGACAGATGGAACATGTAGCCGGTTCAATTTCCTTCATTCTCCCTAAAAATAGGTAGGTTATTAACCGCTCCTGCTGTCTACGTTGTCTCTAAACTTCAAACATGCTACTAATTTCTTTTAAGGGATAAAGTCGAGTAGGTGACTATTTGCCCTGATGAAGTAGAGCCGGACCGAGGGGAGGCTCAAGAGGTTGCCACCTCAGGCCCAACTCTTCAAGGGGCCCTGAAAAGAATTTTTTTTTTTCTCCTTTTTTTTTTTTAAACCCGCTTATTTCTCATTCTCAATTTTCCACCAGCCGTTAAAGAAATCAAAATCTAGACATCTTTGAGGCTTCATCTTAAATGACTTAATGGTTTGTTTACTTGGGTGTTTAACGGTTGTACCATCTCTCGAACACGTCGAGAAATTTCTCTGAAATTCTCAAAAACTTCAACTTTAATCTCAAGCAATTTTTTCACCGCACTCAACTAATGGTTTGTTTCCAAACTTTTTACATTACAGATGATTTTAGTTCTCTGAGTGATTTTTTTTTTTTATTTCTAAGTAATGCTTATTTCTTCATTTTCTAGAAGTTTTGCAATTAGATAATCATTCTCCTGATCAATGCTCTAAGGGAAATTTGAGGGGAAATATAAAACAAAGGGGGATTTAAAGTCTTTGCATAGAGCTATATCCACCATAATCCGTTAGCCAAAAATGAGCTTAATAAATTTTAATCCTAAATTCAAAAACATAATGGAGTTAGTTGTAGAATGTTTATATCATTTTAAGGGTTCGGAAATGATAACAGTAAAAATAACTAGTAGACATCAAAAACAAGAAAATGCTTAAATTCCCTTCCATCTGTAGGCAGATCAAAGGAACAAAAGCTAAAATATAAATTACCCAAGGCAATGCACTAAAATTTTGCAATTGAGGTTTATAACTTCCTCATTTTCGAATTTAGTTTCTCAATATTTTATTAATTAACTGACATTCAAAATTTGTTAGGAGGAAGTAAAAATATTTATTTACCTATTGTATTTTTAAATACACAATATTAACAATAAAAACAAAAGTTCAACAAAAATAATTCCAAATCTTATAAGAACATATGAATAGAAAATCATCATCAATTACAAGATCTAATAATTAATCTTTTAGGTTTTTATTTTTTATTTTTTGGATGATTTCACAATGTTGCTAAATTTTAAAATTTGATTAATTGTGTGGTTAATGACCTTGTTCCAAAATTAGTTCAAGGTTTAACTTTGACATTTGTATGCATACAGTCTCCTATATTTTATACTAAAGATTTTTTTCTTTGTAGGGCTTGAATTAGTGTAGTTATTGTTGAAATATTGATGTAATTTTTAACCATATCTTTCAATCTTTTTTTTTTAAAACTAATTTGAGTCCCTTTTTATACTCAGATTTCAGTTAGTAATAGCAAATACTATAGCTCCTAAACACGCGCCTAGAGCTTAAAAAAGAAGAAGAGAGCAAAAGTAGAGACATTAATTCAAAGTCTGACTGAAGATATGGATAAATATTTTAACGACAAGAAAATAAAAGAGAAGAAAAGAACATCAAAAAATTTAGTGATTGAGGAACAACATAACGACAATGATAATATGGATGAACCGAAAAAGAACGAGGAAATAATTGAATCTACTAATATGAATGAATCAAAGCAAAATGATGAAGAAAATATTCAACATTAAGACTTAAATCAGCAAAATTGATTTTCTTTGAATTTTGATGATTGTTGAAATTGAAGGACATTCACATTAGTCATCTTTCAAAAGAAGACGGACTTTTTAGTTGAAATGAATCCAAGGACATGCACGTTTAAATTAAGGGAATTGCTTCTTATTTTATTATTATTTTATTGTTGATTTCAAGTAAACAAATTTAATTTCGTAAAACCCTTATAAACGAAAAAAAAAAAAAAAAATTAATTGCTTGCTACGATTTATGAGCCCAAATTTTGAAATTCTCCTCAGCCCCGCGAAACACGTCCGGCTCGGCCCTGAAGGTCGAACTTGTGATGAAATCCGGAAGAAAAAATATACATGAACAGACATCGAACAAATAGGCCGAAGAGCATATGTGCAAGTTTCTAAAATAGTGGCACGCATCATTGCTCCCAAATAAAATAAAATAATTTCCTAAAGCCATTTGAACCATGTAGCATTTCATTACTTTTACAAAGTTCAACTTTCCACGCAGCAAAAGACAAGAGTCCCCAGTCCCCACCAGCCCACCAAAAAAGGAAGCATCATATGAAGATAAGAAATAATAAGCCTCCATCCATAAGTGCCTCCATCCATTTTGCTCTCGTCGGGGCGTCAAAAGCTCATGAAAAGGAAAGCTAGGAGCCAAAAAGATGACAAAAGCAAAATAGTGCATCCAACTTTGATTGCATTGCCACAAAATGCAAAAGGAGATACAAAGGGTAACAATCCAGTATAATACGCAACATGAAAGAGATTAAAGACCATAGGGAGTTCTTACGAGGGACCAGAGGGTTCAGATTTGATGGTTGTAGGGTTATCTGATTGCGTTGTAGGATAGACGAGCGCTGCAAGTGATATAGGCATGATGCAGAGTGATTTGGATTGGAGGAATTGCATAGCAGCTCCCACATCTTCTTCCATGAGTTTAACAACCTCCCTTTCTGTTTCCACGTTTGACCACTTTTCCCAAACCTGATGATTCAAACCTCTTTCCACTGTCTCGTCCTAATATATGAAAACCAAATCAAGTTTGTGGAACGAAGATAGTGAACTTATATGCACACACATGCATGTTTAAAATTACTATTCGGCAAGGTTGCGTTAAAATTAGTAAAAGATACATCTTTACAATACCTCAATAGATTGCAGGGGGATGTCTGCAACAAGTTGAGCCACTGCACCAGCTCCTCCTAGCCTACTCATGCTCAAAACCTGTTCAGCCTTTTAATGTCATTGAGAGAAAGAAAGAAGAAAAATATTTGGCTTTTAAGCTTGTAGCATTCACAGATATTTTCATAATTGGACTTTTAAGTGCCCAAACGATGATCCCAAGACATGAAAACATTCGTAGATTATGTGGACTTTGTAGACTAGCATTGCAGCAAATTCCCTATACAAACCTTTTGGAACCTTTAACAATTTCAACAAAGACAACAAAAGATAAACTATGAGGGCACGAAAGTATTCACTTATCATCAAGGTGATATGTCTGCGAGTTATTTTATGTCATAAAGAGTTCGAAAAAAGAACCATTAGTAGTTCTAGCCTAGAATGGAGCATCATAAGAACAGAAGGTGTAGCCTCTCAAGGATATTATGCCGAGAATTTTGATTATAATAGGTTGGCATTGATTTTACCTTGACTTGAAGCCTCAAGAATTTCACATAGTCCAGAATCTCGTCAAGCATTGCAGCCCTGTCTGTCTGCCAAAAAAAAAAAAAGACAGAAGATCAATAATTAACAATAAAGGCAGTACAAAACTACGCAACTTAATTTAATTCAAGCCAATCGCCTCTTCAAGTGATTATCAACGATTAGCAACTTCAAAGGTTGAAGATAATTCAGAATCATGATTGTCATCAAACAGTTTATATCAAAACAGACCCACTCCAGTTCTGGAAAGCATAGGAATAAATTCCGATATAACATTATCTTCCAACTGATAATTCCTGTCAATATATTAGAATAAAGCAAAATATCCAATACATATGGGCCATTGTATTTCATTATTTTTTTTTTTTTGGTGACCTTTCACATGCCATTTTACGATATTGTAGGGAAGCAAATAATAGATACATGGGAAGAAGAAACTTCAGAGAATCAAAAAAATTTCAACAGAGCAAGGGTACACACTTTATTGCAGCTCGGAACGAGTTCTTGCAATGCCTTGATTCTTTCTGATATCCTTTCTCTGCGCAACTGTGTTAAGATGCAATCACTTAATTAAGATGTAAATATGGCGAGAAGTTGAGACTTTCACATAGCTTGTTTGTGTAAATCATATACCCTCTCAGCAATACTGTGGGGATCCGTCGCTTGTCCCCTTCGTGCCCGAACCCTTGGCCTAATGGCAGGAGGGTGTGGCACAGTTACTGCAGTGCTTGGTGTTGCTTGACCTTGAAAAGCCTGTAAAATAAATCCAGTACAGTTTAGATGCAAAATACTGTGAAATCCTAAATCATGGACTTATACTAGCACTCTCAGCAGCACTGACACTTGTCGAACTCGTGTCGAATACCGTCACTCATCGGACACTCTACCATAGTAATTTTTTTTTTTATTAGAAATATTATATTTAACTCAAGGTTCTAATTAACTAACAAATAGGCACTCAAATTTAAAAGATTTCAACAAGAAAAATTAATAACTAGTATAAAATTAAATTTATACTATATAAATAAAAAATTTTAAATAATTTAATCAACAGGTCAACTGCGTGTCCTGTCAATAATTTTTTGAAAAATCACGTGTCGACATGTCCGTATCGGTGCATCATAACTATCACTTACCATGGCATAATCAATCTCACAACTAATTCTCCTGCTCGAAAAGCAGCTAGAAAACAACAACAACAAGATATACATTTTCAAAATCAAGAGTTACCCACAACCACGTGATTGCTACTAAGAACTGAACAAAATATTTTCCCAACAACTCACGCAATTTTTCTTTTCCTTTATGAGGACACTCAAAGTGCAAGTAGGAATCTAAATTTTTTTTGTCCATCTAAAAATCATTTCTATCCCAGCAGTCTCAAGAATGATTGTTTGTGTTTGTAAATGACAAATAACCCCAGAACTATTCTGTGAGTATAATGCTAAAGCATGCACATTCATTTGGCCAACAGCAACTATGTTATTCCAAAGAAAACTGTTATTCGAAGAGCATTCTACAATGTCCATAATTTTGTGATTCTCAGGTCTCTAATATCCATATAAAGGACAGATGCACATAAGTCAATTCTTCTCCAATCGATCGATTCCATTACTTCTCACTCAAGAGAAAGGATATTTATAAGACCAGAAAGTAAATTGCCCACACTCGCACTCCTGAGTTAGAATAGGATGGCCAATACCAAATGACATGCGAAGCAGAGTTGATTTACGAACATTTGTGTTTCTCAGAAACCCTCTAATACGTTTCTAACACATGCAAATACACATAAGCACATGAACAGACTCTGTCTAGTTGAACACAAAGATAGAATGCTACAAGTTTGGTAGTGATATAGCAACTCAAAAGGCCAAAATGATTCACCAACAGTAACGATATCGCATCAGATCTTTTTAAGTCAATAGTTTCTGTCTTGCTGAATGAATTACTTAGCAAGCCATTGAATCAATATATCATCTGTCTCCATACCATATCCTCGTCAAAGCAAACTTGAGTACTAGAAATAACCAATTGAACCCAGCAACTGTCACTGAATAATTTAGTTTAAACTAGTCTAATTGAACTCCACTTAGCATATAACAATGCGTATAACACCAAGTACACTAATCAAATTACAAAGCCAACTTAAACTTGTTCACGCTTCATATCAACCCTGAACCCCACTCACCCGATGGCCCACAATTAAAAAATGCAGGCATAGGCCACAACTAGATGCAACTACCAAAGGGTGCACAAAATGCACGTACAGATGCATAATTTATACATGAGTGGAGATAAATAAATGAAAAAATGATTATAAATTTGTAATGTGTAACCTGCTGAACCTGAGGAACAGGGTGGCGGATTGCATGAGCCTGTAAATGATCAAAAGTCGAATACAAACTCCCCATGTTATTCATTGCTTCCCTCTCCTGCAAATATAGATAACAGATAAATCAAAATGACTCTTTTACAACAATCACAAGGCAAAATTAAAAATCCACACATTTTCACACTCCAAAATATGGTTTTCTAAATAATTCTCTTCTACATATAAAAAACAGAAAACAATTAAATTACTAGATTATATTCCACGTTTCACTTGATTCACCCTCATAACAAGACAAATTTCCAAGTTTTACCTATTACAAAGAGCTAGGTTGCAGAAATTGAAACTCTTCAGAAACTCATGGAGACATTTAGAAACTTCAAAAATATTATATAATTTTCTTTTACTTTAAAATTCGAAAACCTTGAGGAAACTTTTAAGAATAGCACGTCTTAGCCTTTTTGTTTCGTGTTCAATTTAAATAAACTAAATATAATTTCATACTCTAATCCTTATATTTCACATAATTAACAAGCAATTAAAGTTTGAATTAATGTTATAAAATTTTAGAAACAATAAATTAAAATTTTCCTACAGCTTATTGTCGACTAATCTTTTCAGAAATAGCATTTCTAATGTCCGTTCAAAGAGCAAAAAGTTAAGTTAAGAGCTTACGGGCCTCACAACCAAGGCTCCGGCGCCACTAACATCATCCTCTCCGTTATCCAGGCTAAGGCCCGAGGGAAACGTCGGTGGATGGGGGAGGCCAGCACCGTCTGATGAGTTGCCAGCGTCAGCTCCAGCCAGGCCAGCATAAGAAGGGAGGGAGAGGATTTGCTCAAGGAAGTCGTCAGCTATATAACCCTCCGGCGGGTTCGTTGCCATGCCGGCGATTTTCCGACGGCGACAAAATTTCCCGGCAAGAATGAGAGAGAGAGAGGTAGGGTAGAGAGAGAACGGTGAGAGCTTTTGGGAAATGGCAATGATAAAATGTATGTGCTTTTGTCGTGTGCTTTTTTATCTTTGACGAAAAGTGCTGCAATTTTTCGAGTCAGTGGTCGGGATCAAAGTGTATTTAATATAAATTTTGGGGGTTGAAAATGCAACAAAATAAAATAAGGGGAGTTATATCACCACCACAATTTTAGCCCTATTTTGGCTCCCTTTTTACAAAAACTCCTTCTCCGTTGGACTTACTATTTTCAAGTTGCTTTCAATTTTGTAAAACACAAAAATATGTTTGATATGTTATTTTTGAAAATGCATTTTCGAAAATAAGGATAAATTTATAACATAAAACTCAAAACGTATTTTTGACATTCTGAGTGTTCACGGTGAAAATTCTGAAAACACTCAAAATATAAAAAATATACATTTAAATAAAATTTTAAAAATTAATAATTTTGAAGATTAAAAATATATAACTTTAACAAATAAAATTATAAAAATAATAAAATTTGAAAAAAATAAATTCTAAAAATAATATAATTCTAAAAAAATAAAATTCTAAGAAATTGAAATTTAAATTCAGAAAAATAAATATTATAAAAATTTCTAGAAAAATAAAAATTATAAAATTAGTTCCAACTCTTAATGATTATTTACATAAAAAAAATTTTAAAATGTTAAATGAACACAAACAAAGGTATTTTAAATCCACACATTATTTTTTTTTATTTTCTATATTTTAAGATTAATTTATTATTTTTTATTGAGATAAAATATTATAAAATTCACCAACTTTAAAATGTATATAATATTAGATAATATATTAATATAAAATTGTTCTGTTTTACTGAAAAATCAAATTCAATGGAATAAATGTAATAAAACAATTTTTCGAAATTTCAAAGAAAGCGTATTTTCTAGTTTTCTATTTTAAAAAATAATTTTTCAAAATGACAAACCAAATGCGTTTTTAGAAATTTTAAAATAAACTTCTAAAACTAAAAAAAAGTATTTAAAACTAAAAATTGAAAATCGAAACACAAACCAAAGAGACCCTGATCAACATTTATTTTTAACTACACATTCTTTTATAAAATAATTTTATACATAAATCCAAAAAAAAAAATTCATATTTTTTAAACATACATTCACCAACTTTTTAATATTCCAAAACATATTTTCTTGAAAAAATGAATCCCAAACAGGGTCATAGTCTTTACTTTTACCCATTATTGTACTTAATTTGCAAACTTTTTTGTCACATTTTTTTGTCAATATTTTATTGATCAGCAAATCTTTTCATCCAACAAGTTGTTAGAGAGGTTAAAAAAACTTATTAGCCCCTTTCAATTTTTAATAAGGAAAAGAATTCATCATCAAATAAATGTGCTAATTAATTAAAGATAGAGATAAGACCGGACGAAGAACTAATTAGTGTTTTAGTCAAGGAGTCAAAGAGTCATTAAATCTTATTTAGTTTTAATTATGTTTTAATAATTATGGAGTCAAGAAATTCTATTTTTTTTTCTAGATTAAATTATTATGTACTTAGTAGTTTTATGAGTCATTTCAAATGTTGGAAGTCATTTCATAATAGAATCGGTTATAAGGCAACTAATATGTATTCGCCATTTGCACATCCCTATATGACCGAATTGTCCCAAAGTTTAGAGGAAAATATATAAATACCCCCATTTTTTAAGAGTAAAACATGCAAATCAAATATTTCTCTCGGATAGCTATTTATCCCCTTACTTCAAGTTTGAACATCAAAACTAGAGAGTTAGGAGGAGAAAATCATAGTTAGGTAAAAGTATTTGTTGATCCAATTTTTACTCTCAACAAATTGGTGCCATATGTAGTAAACTTTGAATAAAGTAAACCACGAAACTCTGTTACAATAAAAAAAAAAAAAAGCCATGAAATCTATAAGATCTGAGAAAAATGAGTGGAACAGAAGAAAGCTATCACTTGAAACAAAAGGATATAACGACGACAATTCTGTGGATAGTGATGCTAATCCAAATGACAACGAGAAGAAACACCGACCAAGTCATAGGACAATGTTCCTGCAGCTCAACATCGTCACTTAAGCAAAAGATGCCCATTGCAAAAAAAAAAAAAAAAAAATCCAGGAGATGGCAAAAAACCTGAAGTTGTTAACGGCAAAAAATGTGTCATTACGTGCCCAAATTGAGAATTCAAAAGGAACGTGGCAAGAAGAATCCAGAGAGAGTCGAGAAAGCATGCCGCGCAAGTTCTTTCTCCAAGACACATGGCAACTAGCATGTGTCAAATCAAATGCTAATAAAAGTATACTAGAAAGGAAAAGAATGGGAGCGAGGTGAAGCTAAATCCTCTCTTGGGAAATCAATGGATGAAGTAAGCTCAAGTGCCAAAAGATCTACTCCATACTACTACAATGAGGGTCAGGGAGCAAAGAATTCCATCGATACTTTATACATCACTCTTTCATTTAAGGAGTATAAAAATTAGATGATCGGTCGTATGAAATTGATGAGTATGAACCATTTTCTAAGAAACTCAAAGAATGCCAATTTTGGACAAATTTTGTTCGTCGTATTATGGAGAAATACAACGGGAAAAGAGATCTTATATACCATCTGTGTGAGTATATGATGCACATGAAGTTGAAAAAGGCAAGCCCCTCGTGAAGTGCTAAGGTTTCCATTTCACACAAGACAGACATGCTAAGAGATAGTATAGAAAATTATTGATAGAATCAATCAAAAGCTAGCTGGAACTGAAGCATGCATTTTTAGGAGTATTTGCCAAAGTAGAATGAAGTATATGCGATGGGAAGAAGGTGAGTCTTTCAAAAGCTTTGTTGTGTGGTTTAGCACCAAATTAATCACTTACGAAACCGTATCGGATGAGAAGGCCAAAAATATCTTGTGGAATGGCCTACTAATGGAGACTCATTTCTGGCAACGTCCGCAACCGAAATCCAACTTTTTATTACCAGCTGGTAAACTTGGTTCAAATTAAAATCCAAACAGAGGACTCTTTATGTGACGTAGCTATCAAGAGGGATTTGTGG
>CAIGRP010068025.1:0-10402 GCA_903798385.1 Fraxinus cuspidata
ATTCAATTACCAAAGTCGAGCTAAAAATTATAAAAAAAACGCTTGTTGGGAGACAACCCAATTTTCTAATCCTTCTATTTATTTTGCTTTTTGTACCGCATTGCATATAGATTTATTTTGATTATTAGTTTGCATTAGACTTATGCACGTTTCAATTTATAGGGTATCACCATCTTATCATGTTTCCCCTTAAGCCAATGAAATTATTGTTGATTATTTCGATTGTTTGAGCTAAGTAAAACATGTTCTAGGTTATTTGATCTTTAATGTTTGATTTGACCACAATGTGTAGGAACATGACGTCATAGAGCACTCAAACCAACATAGACAAGAGAAAAGTATGATGAAAAAGATTGTTTAGTCGTCACACGTAGTGCCTTACACATTCAACAGAAAAAAAATCGGGGAGTACCTTCTTTCGTCCCCTTATATGCTTACTTATGATTTAGGACATTGAAGACAATGTCAATTTTAAGTTTAGGGGTGGGAAAAACTTTTAGTTTTTATTTTTGGTATGTTCTCGAGTGTTTATGAGTTTGTTTTTAATTTAGTATTAAAAAAAAATTAAAATGTTGAACAACTCTTTCCATTTCAATCAATTCCACATTCAAATGATTCGTTGATCATTTTCCTAGTTTTGTCCTGCCTAAGCCTGCTCAAGATATTAATTCAATTCCTAAACAAATTCTTGACCAGTACTATACCAATGTCAATAATTCTGATGATCAATCTTACAACTCTCCTTCGCAATTAAATTCCAATCTATCTATATCAATCATTCCTAGAAGAACCACTAGAGTCATTAAATCTCATTCATATCTTCAAGATTTTCACTGTAACCTATTGACAAACTCACATTCTTCATTAAATCACTCCACTTCTTACCCTTGTGTAAATATCTTTCTTATAAAGCATTCTCTCCTGCACAACGTACTTACCTGTTAAATGTGTCCTCTCATGTTGAACCACAAATTTATCACAAGGCTGTAAAACATAGTCATTGGAGGAAGTCATGGCTAATGAGTTAGAAGCCATGGAATTGAATAACACCTAGTCACCGATCAATTTACCAAAATGGAAACATTCAATTGGCTGCAAGTGGGTATATAAAGTTAAATATAAATTGATGGAAGTGTTGATCGATACAATGCTCGTTTGGTTGTAAAGGGGTACACCCAACAAGAAGGTTTGGACTTCATTGAAACCTTCTTTTCAATTGCCAAACCTGTTACTGTTAAGATTCTTCTAACTATTGCAGCAATTAATCAGCGGCATATTACTCAATTAAACGTGAATAATGCTTTTCTAAATGGGGATCTTTTTGAGGAAATTTATATGGATTCGCCTTTGGGCTGTCACAAATCTTCCATTTCTAATACACAGGGGACGAGCATGTTTGTTTGCAGATTACATAAATCCATATATGGTCTTAAACGGGCATCACGACAGTGGTTTTCAAATTTTTCTAATGCGTTTATCTTACACGGATATTATCAGTCAAAATTTGATTATTCTTTTTTTACAAAAGGTTTTAGTAAATCCTTATATAGGAGACTAGTTGATCGCTTGCTTTACTTAACTGTTTTGAGGCCTGACATTACATTTGCAGTTCATAAATTGAGTCAATTTGTTACACAACCCAGGAAACCTCATCTTGATGCTATTCACCACCTTTTACAGTATCTCAAAGCAACTTTGGGTCAGGGCCCTCTTTTTTCAACTCATTCATCTTTTCAACTTCGAACATTTGCTGATGCAGACTGGGGCTCTTGTCTTGACACAAGGAAGTCAGTTACATCTGTGTTTTCCTTGGTGATTCTTTGGTGTCATGGAAAGCCAAGAAACAAAGCACCGTATCAAGATCTTACGCTGAAGCAGATTATAGGGTATTAGCTTTAACTACCAATGAACTTGTTTGGATTCAACAACTTCTTCATGATCTTCAAGTTTCTTCACCTGCTTCTGCTCTAATATTCTGTGACAATCAAAATGCCATACACTTAGCAACTAATCCTATATTCCAAGAGATAACCAAACATATCAAATTAGATTGCCACTTCATTCAAGACAAGATCACTGCTGGATTTATCAAATTGCATCATGTCCGTAGTCAACATCAATTGGCTAATATATTTACTAAGGCTTTACCGATGACTTTACTATTTCCATTGTTGTCCAAGATGGCTATCATCAATCCTCATAGTCCATCTTAAGGGGGCATAACAGAATTTTAAGCTGGAAACAGCTAGGAGCTCAAATCAGTTATGAGGCACGGCTGGAAGTTAGTTAAATATAGTTGCTGTTAGGGTGGTTGTGGTAGTTAATCCACATGTCAAATTTGTATTAGTTCTCATAAATAGTTGGTTAGCTTGTTATCCTAGCTTGTTATCTATTTATAACACAATGTAAAGTTCATTTTCAGTTTTGAATGAAATCGATCAGATTCTTTTCATTTTCTCTAAATAGAAGTGATAATTTAACATTTGGGGACATGGGTTCTTGATTTCATCATCTATTGATTCACATTAGGTATGTTTTCACCAGCCTTTCTCCATCTATTGAGGCTCGATTCATTAAATGCTCAAAAGGGAATATAAAGATCAGATTTTAGTACAAAATCTTGGCTTTTCTGGAATATATTTGTTCCAAGTGGGCTCTTGACTAGGGACCTGATGGCGGACTAGATTTGATTGTAGATGGTGGCGGTGCTAGTCGAGAAAGAATTCGAGAAGATCGAAATTTTTTCGATCCGAGTTCAACTGATAATGGAGTTTCATTGTCGGTCTGAAGGTGGTGATGAAGCCCAAAATGTTGCTTTGAGTTGAAAGTGGTGACCGCGAAAGGCGATGGCGACGACGGTGGAAGGTGGCTTTCATTGGGTTTAGTTTTTGGGAGTGGAGGATGGGATGAGGTGAGGGTGTGAGAAGAAGAATATTGCTTATTTTTATTTTATTTTAGAAAAAACTGTAGCCAAAGTATAAAATCTTTCACTTTTATATAGATTTGACCCAAATATTTAATTTGTGGCACCGACAGTACCAAACCTTTAAAAGAACTCGCACTCGGAGTCCAATCCAACGGAAATTGTTAGTTTGACAGTAATATGACTAGAGAATTAACATTGTTCATAATTTTAATTAATTTTAAAAGGATAAAATAGTAACTTTATATTTTCTATAATAAAATAATTAAAACAAAAAACCCAAACCACCCCATCCCACCACACCCAACTAAAAAATCAGAAACCACCCAACTTCTCGACAACGGCCACCGATCACCGCTACCCCACCACCGTCCATATATAATAATTGATGAAACACCAGATTGAAAAATCATCGAACTGAGTTCTGCCTTCAATTTCGCTTATCTGCACCTCCACCAAATTCCACTGCCACATTGAAACAATCCAATCTTACTCTCTACTAGATTCTACCCATCGCCACAACCACATCAAGAACCCACTAAAACCACCACCACACTACCACAACAAGAACCCACTAAGTATGAGTATGAATATGAGTACCCGCAGGCCAATTTGTGGATTGAACAGCAGTTGGATCAATTGATTGTGTACCTATAGTCATCTCAAATATGAATATGGGTTCCCACGGGTGAATTTGTGGATTGAACAATGGGAATACCATAAATTGGATTGGATATAAGAGTTCCTGTTCGCACGCATCTCGATGCAAAATCCTAAAAAATTCACTGACGTTTTGGCCCTATTTTGTTGAATCATCACCATAGTATTGAGCGCATGTGGTGTAGGAGTCGATCGATGGTGGTCCGAGAGGATAGGTGTGGTCATAAGGTGGGTTTTTCGCCACTGTAGATCACATTGACTTGGAAATTCTTAATGGGAAGAAAATTGTTTCTTTGGGTTTCTTGATTGGTTTGATAGTGGTTTGTGATTTGGAATGATGAGATTCATGATAAGATGACGATTTTTGTGGTGGAGACGGTAGGCGGCGCGACGACGACGAGTATAGTGGTCGTGTGTTAATTTGGGGTAGGGTGTGAAGGAGATGGTGAACAATGTCTTTTTTTGGTATGGCTGGCTTTTTCAATTTTTTTATTGTTTCATTTTAATCCAAAGTTACCATTTTACCCTTTTAGAATTGATTAAAATCAATTTCTTGAGTCTATTTGGACTCCAACTGTGAGTTTTTGAAAGGTTTGGTACCGTTGGCACAACAAAATGAAGGTTTTGGCAAAATTTGCTTTAAAAAAAAATGTTTAGTACCGCGGCTGCAATTTTTCCTTAATTTTATATAAAATAGTATAAAATTACTATTTGACCATTTTTACATTGGTCAAAATTCAATTGAAGGTCAAATGGACAAACCTGTCCACACGTCCTCTAATTGAAATTGAGAATTTGAGAAGAGAAGTTTGAGACCCCAATTGCAAAAATTAAAGATTTGAGTATAATTTGCAATAATTTGAAAAGTTTGGGACCCTATCTACAATTCTCCCTTATTATTTTTAGCTCTTGTTTATTAGTGATTAAAATTCAGATTTTAATCTAAATTAAAGTTAACAATGAATTTTAACCACATATTTAATGTGTTTCACAACTTTTCAATCACACATTTTATCAAAATTTATTGAAAATATGATTTTAATCCCTACGCTTAATTTGTGTGATAATTTTTGTAAGTAATAATTCTCATTTTAGGTATAGAATTACAAATAGTACTACTTGTATAATAAAGTCACATAATGATTTATATACAAATCATGTGTTAAAAGGAGAGTAATGCATGTTTTTTTATTGAAGAAATTTCGACTTAATTATATTTCACACGTCATGTGTATGTAAATTATTGTATACATGTAGCACAACTTAATTGTTCGGCTCTAACATTTGTTTTCTTGTAAAAGCTTAGCCCTTGTTTAATGGCGCCATTATTTGAAAACTCTTTTTTATACATACTCATTTTCAACCATACATTCATACAATAAAATATTTTGTATATAATTGTAAATTTTTTTTGCAACTTTTTAATCATACATTCTCTTAAAATCACTATTCGAAACATTATTTTCTCAAATAATGACAATCTAATAGGGGCTTAGAGACATCAAAAAACTTGTATAAATTTATAAAATTGGAACACAAAACAATTTTTGGAAGGTAAATGATACAATAACACGAGCCCTGTACGTGTAGCTTGGGGTGGAATCAATTTTGAGCGTAAACTACAAATTTTAAACTATACATTGGGAGTTGCAAACATGCAAGTCTAGGGGTTATGGTTTATGTTCTCTCGTTATCGGGAAAAAAAAAAAAAGAACGAAAAAAAATTTCATTTCTATCATTTAAGCTCGGGTTTTCTAGCCCTTGTTTGTTCCACATTCTTTCCCAAATTTATTCGTTCAATACTTATTTTGAACCATACATTCCTCAATAAAATAATATTATACGTAAATTCAAACTTTTTCCATATTATTTAACTACATATTTTTTATCACATCGCATCATAAATGCATTTTCTTCTCTACATCAAACACCACCTAATACGCGATTTTAGATGTAAAAGTACGCACCGCAGATAATTTGAACAGGACGAGGAGAGTATTAAAGTGGGTAAAGGGGTAGCCAAATAATTCCCATTTATCTGTTTAGCGCGCTCGAACAAATGGCGACCTCAATTTCCAATTCTCTATGCTCGTTGCTCTTTCATCCGCCTTCCTCTCAGGAACAAAGTAATTAACTCACCATCTAATTATGCGCATGTATACATACAATACATAAACTCGAGTAGTACGCAGGATGCAATGCATGTGCACTTTATTTGATTTGAATTATATGGAAAATGAAATTCAGTTTAAATGGGACTATAATGTGAAGATATGGAATCGGAATCGGGTTCTAATTCTCATGTTTGGAATCTTAAGATTATTCGGAGTGAAGGGAATCGAATGTTCACTGTTTATGCCTTTAGTTCGCACTGGTATTTAACTGCACAGATGATTTGTCGGTTCAAGTTTAGATATAATTGTGTAACTCTTCTCTCCATTCAAGTTTATGCTGGACTAATCTTCTATTTTTTTTTTTACTGGGAATAAGGTTAGCTTCTTGTTGTTTTCATTGATTAGGTAACAGTTGTCTGTATTCAGTACTCTTAATTTACATTGGATATTTGGATTTGCTTTGTACATAGAGACCTGACTTTTTGTGTTTCTTTTTTCTTCACTATCACGTTTCAGGATATTATAATTTGAGAAACCCGGTTTTAAGAGTTCTAGAGTCTAAAGTATTTGGTAAACTGAATCGAAGAATGAAGGCTTTGCAAGACAATAAAGTTAATGCAGAGGTTGATCTTGAAGTTGGGAAGAAACTGTATCTTGGCATGGACTTCGGTACTTCTGGAGCTCGGTATGCTCTGATTGACAAGGAAGGGAATGTACATGCTGAGGGAAAGAGAGAGTACCCTTTGCTTATGGTAAATTTCCTGTCACCGGCGCACTCTGGAGTTTCAAAATGACTATTGTTGTGATTCTTTAATCGCTCGACATTCTCATCCTTGTTGACAATGTTTATACTTGCTTTGCTAATAAACCAATTACACATATGCTCTGTCTTTAAGATGAACTTACAAGCTTGTTTATGTTCTCTAGAAAGAGCGAAGAAACAGTAGATTGGTTGCAATCCTGGAAAATGACGCTGTTTACACTTCTTAAAGATGTCCCAGTTAGTCTTCGCTCAACGGTTATGTCCATTTCTATTGATGGAACTTCTGCAACCACTATCATTTTAGATAGGTTGGAACTGTAACCTTTGCAAATCCCTATCGACTCTGTTTCTAGTTAACTTTACTACTGCCCCATTTAGCTTAACATAAAAAATTGTTCCCCAATGCAGCAAAACGGGTGAATCCTTATGTAAACCTTTTCTATATAATGAAAGTTGTGCCGATGCTTTGCCATCAGTGAAGTCGATTGCTCCTGCTAACCACACTGTTTGCTCTGGATCTTCTACACTTTGCAAACTTGTTTCTTGGTGGAACTCTGACAATTCACCTAAGGAATCAGCAGTATTGTTGCATCAAGCTGACTGGTTATTGTGGCTTCTTCATGGCAAGCTTGGATTGTCTGATTATAATAATGCTTTGAAGGCATCCTTGGCTTAACCCTGCCATTTTTTACTTTTCTTTCTTTTGTCTAAGACCAATTAGTATTCATGTGTCTAAGGACACTCTCAACTGACCAATTATGACGTGACAGGTTGGCTATGATCCTGAAGTTGAGTCGTATCCTCCTTGGCTGCTATTGCAACCATATTCACGAGTTTTACCTTCTATACAACCTCCAGGAACTGCTATTGGCGCCTTGAAAGAACGCATCAGAACTGAGTATGGTACGTTTTTTATTGGATTTGTGGCAGTTAAGTTCTAGGCCATGAACTTGTTTTGAAAGTTGTCCTTTTCTTTATTCACTTAGCATTGATATTTAACTTACCACCTTATCAATTTTACAAAAAGTATCTATATTATAGATAATTTAACTTACATATAGTATCTATTTGCACTATAAGTTGTCATTTGATAAATCTATCAAGTTAAATATTCCTAAAAGAGATTTGGAAATTCTCACGGCACATCCTTACGCAAGCTAAGCCAGCCACAAAATTGAACTTTTGAAGGATGTTCCATTTGATATTGTAATATACTTGCTTTATCATCAGAATAATCTTTTGCGCCTAAAATTATACAGTTAGATTGTGCTATTCCAAACCAAAGTATTTACTTTTTTCCCCAAAAGACGTCCACACACGGGCTGAAATCAGTATTTAAATTTGTAATTTGAACCTTTTTTCCTGAACTTCAAATTCAATGCTTTTGGGCTTGAAACTCTAACTATGTACATCTTCTTGGTAGGTTTCCCAAAGGATTGTATTATTTGCACCGGAACCACTGATAGTATAGCAGCCTTTCTTGCAGCACGTGCTAGTCAACCTGGGAAAGCTGTGAGATTTTTAGCCCCGTTTCACTGTTGTAGTTTTGGTGCATTCTAATTAGGCTTCTAGACCCATTTTCTTGCTTAACGATCAGGTCAAAGTTAAATATCTTGTAGATCAATCTTTGAGTTGAATGAGTTCTTCTTGTAGCTGTCTTCGGTTCATTGTGTCCCATAATATCAACTTTACAATATGATCTGATTATGAGCATGCTCAGATGGAGCACTAGTTACTTTTGTAATGTACCACTGTTTCCTACCTCTTCACATAATTTTTGATGCTCGCGAACAGGTCACATCTTTGGGATCGACTCTGGCTATAAAACTACTAAGCACCAGAAGAGTAGAAGATGCACGTTTTGGAGTGTACAGCCACCGCCTTGACGATAAATGGCTTGTTGGGGGTGCTTCAAACACAGGTGGAGCTGTTCTCAGGCAAATCTTTACAGACGAGCAGCTAGAGAAATTTAGTGAGCAGATAAATCCTGCAGAAGCCTCTCCTCTTGATTATTATCCTCTGCAAGGTGTTGGAGAAAGATTTCCTGTAGCAGACCCTAAAATGGAACCAAGGTAGTTTGAATAATGCTATTTATCATTATGATGATGGAATATCGGTGATATGATAGTTTATGTGGAATAATGAGATTGTGCAGTTTAATTTTTATGAGTGAAAGGGGGAGGAGAGAGAGAGAAATGGGAGGGATAATGGGTTGTCACATTATCGATGTTCCATCATCATAATGATAAATAATATTACCCAGGTAGTTTTACTTCATTGTTCTTTCTATTTTTAAGGGTACATCGGATATACTGATAACCCAAGAGTTAAAAGTAGGATGATGGCATTATGGGGGAAGGGGCTTTTCCTCAGGTTCAGTCTCTCCTTCCTCTTTTAAACAGTAAAGGGAGACTGAACTTTATACTGAGAAATTCGTTAATCNGAGAAATGGGAGGGATAATGGGTTGTCACATTATCGATGTTCCATCATCATAATGATAAATAATATTACCCAGGTAGTTTTACTTCATTGTTCTTTCTATTTTTAAGGGTACATCGGATATACTGATAACCCAAGAGTTAAAAGTAGGATGATGGCATTATGGGGGAAGGGGCTTTTCCTCAGGTTCAGTCTCTCCTTCCTCTTTTAAACAGTAAAGGGAGACTGAACTTTATACTGAGAAATTCGTTAATCAATTGAAGCCATTGGCTTGAACATCAAGTTAAGCTCAAGGAGCATTCAAAAACTTCATAACATTATAGGAGTCTCAATGATATGCCCCACAATGATAAGTCCTTAAGAATAAATTTGTGCTTCTTCCACAGCTCGTCCCAGAATTTATTGCACGGTGAAAGGAAAGCTAGATCTAATGGGTATATATGCTTTTTGTGTGCTAAAAAGAATAAATACTAGGGTTGTGAATGTTATAATCCTGAAACCAAGGATCATTATTATTTTTACAGTGTTATGTGATTCTAGATCTAGGCTACCTCCTCGAGAGGCAAACAATCAAGCAAATTTAAAATATGAATCTAAAGTTTGAGCTATTAGAGAGGGTCAAATATATATCCCGTTTAAATCTTATGCTAATTTATTAGTTTCTCCTGGTTTTATGAATGTAAATAATCCTATTAAACTCTTTATTTAGATCCAATGTAAATAATTAAAACTTTAGGTCCAATGTGAAGGTAGAATATTTCGAACCTCGTTTTCTTGCATGGCTTGTCCGTGTTTTGCGAGTAATAGCATTTTTCCTCCATTAGATTCACATATTTGGTATTTCTTCATTGCATAAATGCCATTTTCAGGTTGCATCCTCGCCCAGAAAGAGATGTTGAGTACTTGCATGGTATTCTAGAATCCATTGCTCGTATCGAGGTAAAAAAAGCCGAGTTCTACTTATTTTTCTCTTCAGGTTTCGTATAATGGCAATGAGCTGATCAAATATCTGGTATTCATGTCACTTAGGCAAAGGGTTACAGCTTACTGAAGGATTTAGGGGCTACGCCGGTTGAAGAAGTTTTCACAGCTGGTGGCGGGTCAAAAAATGAGAAATGGATCAAGATCCGAGAGAGAGTTCTGGGTCTGCCTGTGAGCAAGGCACTTCAAACAGAAGCTGCTTATGGAGCTGCATTATTAGCAATGAAGGGTTCGGCAGAGTAGCAAGGTAGTCAGACAGCACAAAGAATGTTCTCTATGAAATCGTTGTAACATATTCAAATTGTTCTTGGAAAACTGTAGTTGTTAACTTAGCTATCAATTCATATTAACTCATTGGTGTACTATTATTTTTTAGTTTATTTTGCATGTGATACAATTTGTAGAATATTGGGCCAGACGACCAGTATAGCTCCCAATATTTCCATTTCTAGTTCTCAAAACAATAAAATGTGAAAGGAGAAATAAGTATAAAATTAAAATAGGGGTGTTCCGAGAATCGA
>CAIGRP010068030.1:0-26103 GCA_903798385.1 Fraxinus cuspidata
GCAACTAATTCTTTAAATTATATTTGAATAGAATGGTATATTCGTCATTTCAGAGCTTTAAATTATATTTGAATAGAAGGGTATATTCGTTATTTCACAACTTTTTATTGAAAAATTGGATGAAAATAGATAGAAATAATGGTTTATGCAATTAAATATGTAATTAATGGTGAAGTGGCAAAAAATAAAAGGTAGAGACATTTTTTTGCAATAATAGGGAAAGGTAGGGACTTTATGTGCTAATTACCCGTTCAATAATTTATATGTGATTTATTTGGAATTTTTTAAAAAAATTGGGACTGTGATTGCAATTAGTTTTTTTCTTTTTCTTTTTGTTTTATTTAAAGAGAATGGTATATTGGTCATTTCATGATTTTTAATTGAGAAAATAGGTGAAAATGACCATTTGCGCAATAAAATGTGGAAATAAGGGTGAAAGTGCCAAAAAATGAAAGGTAAGGACGTTTTCCACAATAACAATGAAAGGTGAGGACGTTATGTGCTAATTACCCAAAAATAAATTAAGTTTTAAAAAATTTCCTCCTAAAGTGAAAAGAATTAAGATTCAAATTACTTTTGAGCATCTCTCACGAACATACATGATTTCCATATAGTAGGTATGCCTAACGTGTTTTGCGCCAATGACTTAAAATAAATTATCAAAGAAACTTTCAGATTTAAGCATCTGAGCTAATCAACAAATCAAGGTCGTGCCTACCCACCAAACGATCTTGTAATAAGCAGATATTTGGATCCTTTATTATTAGATGCGATCAACTTGTACGCATTGAGAAATTCAGAATAACTACGTACATCATCAAAAACTTATTTTAAGGGTTGTTCGATAAATAAAAATTATGATCCCATTAAATGTACGGTAAAAATTAAAGTTGATTAAAAAAAGGACAAAAAAATTATCAAACAAGCATTTTTTTAAAAAAATTATATCTTTAACACAATCTCCTCACATGCATATATTTATTTTTCATCAAATACTAGATTCATGCACAATTTTATAATTGAATAACAAAACTAGAAACGAAATATTTGTTGGTAATGTTGAGCCTCCTTATTTAATAATTTAATAAGTTGTCAAATAAAAAAAAACTTATTTATTAATATATAAATATTTTCGACTGTGCCCATAAACAGAAAGAATAACAATTTTAGGTCAAAGCAGTGCACAAAATCTTCAGTATTCGGATATCAAAGGAAATCTCAACTATGACTCTTGGAAAAGCAGTGAAAAGTTTAAGAGATGCTCATCATAAGTCTGGAAATTGGGGGGAAAAAAATGAAATTGATAGAATGGAAAATCTCCTCCCAACAGTAAAAAACCAGTAGATTTCTACTATTCGAGGCAGTAAGGCACTAGCTCCAAATCACACCACATGGTGTTCCAAATAACCAGTAGATTTCTACTATTCATGAAATTCTCTGCATAAAATGCTATATGCCATAAACCTCATAAGATCTGGTGCATTGGCTGGTAAAGATTGTGGAATACCGAGTATACAAGTTGTTTTGTGATGTGAAGATATCATTATCAACACGATACTTGATGAAAGATGAAGATGAAGTCATTGTCACGGTTCCTTGAGGAATGTTTTGAGCATGAAAGTTTGCATTAATCCATTGTTATGGGAAACCATTTTCATAGTTCATGTTTCTTCGGGCCATTGAACAATTAAAACATAAGTTCCTAAAATTATTTCATGAGAAATGATCTATTACGCATCGTTGCTCAACAATATGACACATCGATTAATGGTGGATAAGTTTATGGTGAATCTCGATAATTAAATTAAATTTGTCGAATTGATGAGTAAAGTCACTATTGCTTAATATAAAGCAAACAATGGTGCTCAAAAATAATTTCTTACCACTTCTAAACTTGTTTTTACAGTGCGCCTTTTGGCTATGGTTTTGGGGCAGTTTTAAATTATGTAAACAAAGGGCATTAAATGAAGCGTGTTTGGCTAACCTTGACAAGTTTACTTATAGTAAATAAATTAAGTTTAAAATAAGTAGTTTTTTATTGAGCAAAGTTAAAAATAAGTTAATTATAGAGTGCAGTTAATTTCGATTGATTTGGGTGAGATTTGCAGTATTCTCGGAAATATGAAAGTAGTAAAAGTGTTCTTTTTTTTTGGTAGATAATTCATGGAGCAGCTTTTAATTATAATGGACAGAAATGGCATTAAAATGTGACAACTTGCTTGCACTGGGTGGCAGGCGTGTGTGTACACGCGTGAGAGAGAAGAAACAAAAAATTAATAATTCGCCGTTGCCGGGGATCGAACCCGGGTCACCCGCGTGACAGGCGGGAATACTCACCACTATACTACAACGACTTTTTGTTGTAGCTTAAATATTCAAAGATAATATTTATTTTGAACACAAATTAAATTCCTACTCATTTTCTAATGCACATACCAAATATACATTAATGTATCTAGTTATATAGGTGCTCAATCTTCATTCTAGTTTTCTTAATAGAAAAACTCAAATTAAAATGACAAGTTTTCAATCCTCAAGATATTCGTAAAATGAATAAGTTCAAGTGTCTCCCAACAAGCGGGTAACCAGAAATGTTTGATCTGTGTATTATTGTAGCGTGAAAGTAAAGTAATATCAAAAGAAGCTCGTGTGCATAAGAAAATATAATAGTTCGATTAATTATTTATTTGCAATTGAAAATTTTTTGGACACGATCTACTTTCAATTATACAGATATAAAGAACAAATTACTTGAATGTGATAATATCCAACTTCAATAGTTGATGACTTGATAGTCTCAATCGGATCTTTTAATCTGCGCAATCCATCTTTTTTTTTTTAATCATACGGTTATTTAATTTTGTTGAATTGAACTTGATTTAGATATTACTAAAATCAAAATTCAACTTGTTGATACCATGGTATGGTGCACAATAGAACAAGAGAATAAACACAAATATTATCTATTGTCAGCATGTGCTTTGGACATTTCACTCAATTGCATTCTTAAACTTTTTATTATATGACCATGTTCTCTCTCGTATCTACAAGATTTTGAGAATTGAAATTGTCTTATTCAGACAACTACCATAATGATCAAGTTACTCCGGCAAAAACTTCATATAACAAATTTGTCATATTTATTTTAATACTAATTTTTATTTCATTGGAATCAAATGTTCATTCCACGTAACAATTTGTATTAATAATTTTTTTTATTCTCATATCTTAAACAATTATTGCCAACCAAAATGTACATCTGTCATTATTCTTTTGGCTAAAGTAAGTTGTAAATTTAATAAAAAGAAAAAAAGTATATAATGCTAATTGTACATCCTCCCTTACATATGATTGACAGTCATCTACATAGAAAAAATCTGTACTGTAATGTAATTAATATAATTTAAAATCAAGTGCAAATTTTGTCATATAGAAGAATGTAAATGAAAAGCGTAAGAGAGATTGTACATGTATCATGATTAATAACAAAAATGCCAAAAATCAAGGATTCCATAACCCGACACAATCATAAATATAAGCGGGCTTCCCTCCATTTCCTTCCAAATAACCCCTACCCACCCACAGTACAAAAGATCAACGGAAACTATAAAAACCATCATATCATCTATTGTCATCATCACTCCAATTGTACTTTTAAACGTACTAATCAAAGTTGAATGTGCGACTTTTTCTGAAATATTTTATAAGTGCCGCGAAAATAATATTAGACACTTCATTTATATTTTTTATCTAAATAAAAATAAATATTAATTGTTATACATGCACGTAAATAATGAAATGCACACTTGAATGTAAGTATTAGAATTACAACTATATAAAAATGAATGACAAATACGGTACATGAATTAACGTGAATGTTAATTAATTTAGAATTAATATCAAGGAATATATGAGATAATGAATGTTAAATCATTTATATTAAATGAATATAATTTAATTTTCAATTAAGTGAAATTGGATGCTAATTTGCATACATGGACATGAATAATGAATTGTATTCTTAAACGTGAAATTCTAATTAATATTAATAAAATGAATGTGAATGTTAGTTAATTGAGATTCAATAGCATAGAAATAGACGTGAATGTGAATGTGAAATTTCAATTAATATTAATTAAATGAATATTAATGTTAATTAATAGAGAATTAATAACAGCGACGAAATACTTGAATGAAAAAGAATTTTATTGTATTTATTACACTTTGTAAATTAAATACATATTGAAAAACGAAAATAATGCATTATTAAAATAATTGAATCATAGAAGGGTTATAATTATCCAAAACATTATTCACTTCATGTGATATTTAATATATTATGGGCAAATATATTTACACCACAATTTTTGTTAGCTACACCACGTTCTAAATACAATGAATATCCCTAATTTTTTCTTATTTCTACACTTATGTTCTCAACTTTAAAAAAAAAAAAAAAATTATGATCAACCCTCTATTAATTTTCACATCTTGCATATAAAAACGATTTTTGTCCAAAATATTTGTTATAAAGGCCAAAAAGACATATTTATCTCTCATCTTTTTAAATAATCATGTTGGGATTTCTTTCACCCAAGAATCACCAAAACCGCAATTAATAGTGAATAATCAACAAATGCATAAACGAAAGAACTCAAGAATTGTTCACCTAGTTCGACAATTGCCTACTTTGGGGGACTCAAAGGTAATCCAAACCCATCACTAAGTAAAGAACCATCAAGAGAGAGTTTAATCAGGTTTACAGCCAAGACTCAACCAACGAACAGCCTAGGTAATTGGTCATTGATCCACAATCTGGATCTCACACCTAACCTACACAATTCAATCACCTCACCGCCAATACTATCTACAGATTCACCAGTTTGATTTGAAGCACAATTAAAACTTCTAAAGAAACCTAAAACACTGTAGAATATAACTAGATTAGGAAACAATCTAGGCTTAGCACTGACCTACAACTCGAGACAGAAGCCTTATTCAAGACTTCAATTTCAAAACCCAAAACAGGGGAACACTCGAAGAAAGATATCAGGATCGCCTCCTGGAGAGAGCTCAAGAATAGACACAGATCGAGGGAATAACAAAAGTGACGGTACAGTGACTTGGGGAAATAATAATACCCTTGTCCTCAGCCTTTGATGCAGATCAACGACCCATATGAAAGCCCAACTAACACAAGTCCGGGTAATAAGAAATGAGCCAATACCAATGAGCCAAATGGTATAATAGGAAAAACACACTTCCACTTAAGAAGTCATGTTTTAAGAACCATTATTCACAAATCAAGATAAATAATTAATACAAAAGTTAAAACAAAATATTTTTCCGTCTTTTCAATGCACATTAATAAAATATTTGGATGAAAATCGTGATTAGAGACAAAACATGTTAATTAATTGAAGGTAAAGAATGACAATTCGACGAGAAAAAAGTTGAGAACATAAAAACAAAAATGAGCGAATATTGAAAACTTTTCTTGTAATTAAAATGTGGTGCAGTTATAAAAAAATGTTGTGTGAATATAGTAACTCATATATTATAGAATATTGATAAGGTAAAAGATTGGACTAGACCTGAGTTCGACCGGCTTCCAAGAATGACCCCATGATCAAGGATTACCCGCCACAAGACAAGACCAACAATTGTAACCCCAACCTTGGGCTTCGAACACATTCTCTCGCGGCTCGCCCCATTATCTGGTCGCATTGGTTGGCCCGAGAAGTGGGAAGACCCAAATCATGTAGTCATACAATCCAAAGTATATTCTATACACTATCCCTGTCTTTTTAAGTAGTGGAAGGCATTGAGGACTACATCCTTTGACGTCTTCATTTCCAGGAGTACTTCATCTATCCAAAATTCACTGTGTATTACCCCGTACTCGAGTTTGGTAGAATAATTAGATTCCTCTGGGTGTGGGAAGTTTATGTAACTTTATATAAGACACAGAACTGATTAGGCAGGAGGTTATAATGTCATCGCCGATGTGAAGTTTCACCAACCAATTAAAAAAAATATTTATTCTACCACTTTCTTTTTGTCAACTCACTAATCTGTAAGTAAATGGTGATGTACAAAAAGTATTTTCCTTATTCTCTAGAGTAGTTATAATACTTTTGAACTTGTGAGTACATGGTTGATTTGCTAGAGAAGGAATGAAATATATCACTTGAATTAGTTTAAGATCGTCAGTTGTTTCATACAACGTTGTTATAGTACTTGCATTGAGACAAAAATATTAAAAAGGATGCAAATTTTAAGAGTTGTTTTCTTTATATTTCAGTTTTGTATTTTGAATTTTGAATTCATTTTGACTTTTGTGTTTTGAGTATCTATTTTGAGATTGTTGAAAATGTGTTCTTTTTGACATTTTGAAAACACATAAAACGCATTTTGAAAATTTTTTACTTAATTATAACTGAAAACGACAAATTTATTGTTTTGGATTTTCTTTATAAATTTTTTACTTGTTTTCAAAAACGCGTTTCCACTATTTTGAAAAATCGAAAACAGAAAACGACTTAAAAATTATAAAGAGAACGGACCCTTAAATTTTTAAGATGACTTTATATTATTTCAACCCTACAAGCTAGCTACATATACATGTACAGATGTACTAGTTTTTAAAGCAAAAGCATGCAATATGATGATTCACCCATTGGCCTCCGTCAATCTTGCAACTTTTATATCCCAAATTTATGATATGCTTGTAAGCCTTTTAGCATGCAAAAAAAAAGAATAAAGGGCAGAAAAGCAACAATAATTTGAATTTGGGGGGGCATTCCAAGAAAGTTAAATTAAAAACTTTTTAATAATAATGTGCCTATGCATGTGGTGAATTGGCAATTTTATCCCGTTGATATTTTCATTATACGACCAATCATGGTGTCTGTGCATCTATGACTCATAGCTTTCAAGAACGTGAATTTGAACATAATTTTAATTTCTCTGTCTTATTCGTCAGCTACTATTCGATCATGATAATCGAAATATTTATCTTAAACTTTGAAAAATTGTATATACGTACGTAGGGTGGGCGAAAATTCAAAAGTACATTTGCTGAAAAAAAAAACAAATATTACCAGCTTACTATTCCTGAACTCTCATGCAGGATAATCGAACGGCACGAGATTCACCGTGGAAGGATCCAGTAGATCCGGGTGCATAAACCCATAATTCCTAAGCACCTGATTATCAGCAAAAGCCAAAGCCTTCTGCATGGCATCAAAGCAAGTCTGACCAGAATACATCTTGTTGTGGTCCCCACTACAGGGTTGACACCCAGTGAAGTGTGTGATGAACGGTCTACGCCAACCCTCTCGCCCAAACCCAGCATCCTTTAGGTACTCCTCCCACACCGGAATATTACTCTCACTCACCTTCTCAGCATGGCGCCTCCTTAACCTGCGCACCCTCTTCTCAATTTCATTGTACCTTTCTGTAATATTATCAAGTCTGCCAACAATTTCCATCCAATACCCCTCGAAGTAATATTCACCCTCTACATAAATTTTATTTCCCCATTTTTCTTGTTCTTTTAATAATAAATAAATTAAAATTTTATTTCCCCATTTTTCTTTTTCTTTTAATAATAAATAAATTAAACCTGATTGATCGTCTGATTCTGGGAAAATCTTATCTTTAAAAGTTGTGCTCAAAATTTCACCCCATTTATCATAGCCAGGGGCCTGTGGGCCCATACTGGCCCACACATCCATGAAGTCCATGGCCCATTGGCAATTTCTAATCAAGAACACACCTGCATTGATGCTAGTCCAGCTCTTCTTCTCGTAGATCAACTTGGGCCATCCATGGATCACTAGATTATGGGCCTTGTACCGCCCTAGTGGAAGCTTGAAGTCCATGTCGGTGATGGCGGCATCGGAATCCACCCACCAGATCCACTCAGCCTCCGGGTGGGCCAACATTGCAGCCTTAACAGTGGGCGTTTTGGCCCAAAATGAAAACATCTTGGGTTGGAACAGCACATTGTTGTAGAAAATTTCAATTCCATGGCGTCTGCAATAATCAACCTTGTTCTTGAAGAGTTTCAACAGCAAATAATCGCCGATGGGATTCTTACACGGCGTGGCTTGGGAGCCGGTGACCATTAGAATCCGATTTTCTACTCCGGCGGCGAATGATGGGTGTTGCCTAAGCCATTCCATTCTTTTTTCATCCCAGTTCTTAACCGGCGGCGCATCTATACTGTAGCTCAACTTCCGGTCGTCGTAAAAATTCGGTTCGGGTGGGTCATGGACCATGTCAAAACCCGAAGCACCATCGGCGCAGCTATTCAAAGTTGAGGTGGATACACTCTCTAAACCTGCCGATTTGCGTTCGGTAAATGAGTCGTAAGAGAAACTAGGAGCTGGGGTTGGGGTTGGACTGAAAAAGGACCAGAAAGTCCAAACAACCAAAAAAACCACCAGAGCTCCGCCGGCGAAAAGAAGAGTGTCAGAATAGAAGGAAGTATTTTTGCTCCGACCACCGTGCTTGGCCATTGAGAAATTTTGATACTGGGACTGCTCTGGTGACACCATTTTATAAAAACACTAGGCTTAATGCGCTATAAACACGTCGTTGCGGTGAATTTCGTCTAGTAGCGCAGCGTTACACACATCTGGAGATGTATCTTTCACCCATAAATTCAATAGAAGATTTGGCTGAATCTGGAGAAAAGAGAAAACTCCCAAAATAGCTGAGAATTTCGAACTGGTGGGTTTGAAAAAATGGACCTTTGATTACGAAATGAGATTTGGATGAGAAGCAAACACAATAAACACGACATGGGAGATTTGATTTCACCACCGGTTAATGGCTGGCGGTGGTTGAGGTTTATTTAGTGAGAAATGGAGTAATAAAATACGGGTCGTTGGGCCCTATGGGCTTGGGTTGGGCTAAGTGATTAGTGGACACGTTGATTGTGCACCGACACCATTACTCCATTAGTAATTATGTGTCTGCTTTTGCTTTGGGTGGTGTGAAAGTTGTGCCGTTTATTCCGTGCAATTGTCGGCGTTTACTGCTTTTTTTACGGTCTCATTCTCGTTAATGTTTTGCTGTACACAAACTTTTATAAATTATTAAAATTTCAATTCATTAAATAGTTTTTGAAAAATATATAATAAAATAATTATATTTCGAGATTAGTCTTGAGTCCTTGTCCATCCGAGATCGACTCTACCTTCACTTCATCTATTCTTAACCTAATTAAAAGCATGTGGATTTAATTTGGAACAAGTTAAATGGATTGTCAAAGTTTTGAATTTCTTGTATATTTTTTTGATGTTAGATGAATATTATATTAAGTCGGACGGTTGTCAAATTCTTAACATTTCTTGACATGTTAAATACTTTTGGTGTTGGTTGAATTTTGTATCGTGTTTGATGGATTGTCAAATTCTTGGATTTCACGACCTTCGTAAGTGGTAAAAGAAGTTTATATAAAATTGATTTCCGCTTACTCGTCAGTTATATAAAATAATTTGTATTCTGTGTATAGCCTTCTCTCCACTTGATATGAGCCGAGTCACTCTAATTTGACAAAAATTTAAAATAAGATGGATTTATATGCTACTTCGTTACCCCGTTGGATAGAATGTAACGTAATTCGGATCTTACAAATCTTAATAGTTACAAAACAGACAAATCCTTGTTATTTAGCCCATGTTTGGCACTTATTCTCTTTAATTTATTTATTTTTCATTTCTTCATTTCAACCACATATTCCCCAAATAAAATAATATTACACACAAATCTAAAATTTCTCATAACTTTTTCACCGTACATTCTCTCATCAATTACTATTTCAAAATTTATATTCCCATTAAAATATGTGATAAACACTCACTTAATTATTTTATATTATGATTGACATTTGTCAAGCCTACAATGACCCTACAAGTGGACATTTCAAACTGAAAGCGACCAATATGCTAGTCCAGTGTCGTTAAATTATACAATATTTTACCCATGCCTCGTTGTAATTTATTAAAGTAATTATCTTATCTCAATATCCCAAAAAGTATAAAATAAAGAGTATAATTAAATATTATTTAAGGTAGGTTTGATACTATTTGTAGACTGCTAGAAGTAAACAGGTATTTATTTTAATCACATCTTATCAACTTGAGCTAGATTAATAGTTTTAATTTGGAATAAGAGGGCAAGACATCTTTGTCCGATTTCAATGATTAACAAGATGAATTTTTTAAGAGCACTTGTATATTTTTAGACATTATCTATTCAAGTAATCTAATTAGTAAGTCAGTCGATTCTACAACAATCAATTAAGTTACTTTTTGAATTTAAGCTTGAAAGAATTTAGTGCACAAGAAAATATTCAACCTACTTGAAAATTAAACGATAGTAGAGTTTGAAAATAAAGAGAAAGAACTAATTGTTTGTTATGAAAGTACTGGATATAAGATTTGGTAGACCATGTCGTCTTATGTGACCGAGTCATGTCTGTATTATGAGAAGATGAATTATGGTCTTAGATGATGTGATATTGGCAACCATACATATTCAAATTGTTGGATTGAATTATGACCTTCGTCTAAACTCTAACCTTACCAACATGTTGATTTTGTTCATAATCTTTCTTGTTACATTATTTTTCCACATATAACGATTTTTAAGTAAGTCTCGCTTTTTGGAGCTTTTGAGGTAAGTGTAAGCTTTCGACTTGATCTTCCTCCATTTCTCCTATCATAGTTTTCTTCCACCAAGGAGGAACGATTGTGGATATACTCTATTTCTCCTCTTCCTCCTATTGGTGACTTAGACGCTGCAAGGACACTAAAACAATGAATTTCACGCTACGAAATGAATCGAGGAACTAAGGGAAGCAAATATTCATTCTCGATTACACTGTTTGGAATCATAAATGGCTTGTCTCCTCCTCGATGACAACTGCCCTTTTTAATATATGAACGGTGAATCTGATCGTTTAGTAAACAAGATGTACGTATACTCAAATGTGGCAAAAGATGTAAGTAATAATCCAAATGAAGATTAGAACAAAAGAAGGGACTACCCCAAAGAAACCCACTGAAGGGGAGTTTTTGTTTTTCTAGGAAAGTAGCTTTCTCATCCTTTCCTTGCGTAAGGATCGGCGAGAGACTAGACTAATTCACTGCTTATTGTGTAGTTGAAACTGTAATTTTACATACTTACATTAGTCACGAACGAGATTTCAATTTTTATCATCATCCATTTGGATGAATTCGATCGGCACGTGATCTAATAAACAAGACTCAACCGACTTAAAAGTAATTATTGTATGACTTAACTAATCATCACAAGGAAAATCACTTTGCTTTAATTTAAATTTCCATTTCGCTCCTCTGCCAACACGGCCCAAAACAAGGTCAGAAAGAACATGGGTTTGATAGATCCAGTGCCATGCAATCACTTCACGAGATTCCAGTGAGTTAGGCCCTCTTTCGATAATGCAGTATAAATAGTGACAGTTCACTGTTCACAGAACACTGGAGGGGACCCTGTCATGTGATCTTCCAATATTGTTTAAACTTGAATACAATAATACTTTTATTTAAAAACCAATAGAGTAACATATCACAATTTTTAAGTTATTTTTTTTTCTACTACCGTTCAACTTTCCACCGTAACTGCGCATAAAACATTGGTACTTAAACCCTCGTTTGGCTCCTATTATTTGATGTTGTAATTTTTGAAATAATAATTTTTTTTAAGAATGTGTGGTCGAAAAAAAAAGGGAAATTTTTTTTATTTATGTGTAATATTATATTATTGGAGAATGTGTGGTTAAAAATACAAAAGAAAAAAATATATTATAAATTTAATGAGGGCCCAGTTCGACTTGCACATGGCTAACTGCAGTTTACCTTACTGGAACTGGAAAGACTGTACACAGTGGCCTAGTAATTAATAGAGATAAGAAAGTGCAAGGCCCAACCTAATAGCAATGTCCGGTCCAGAATTGTTGTAGGCCGACACATTGAGCAATTTAACTAATCCATTAAAGTAAGTTTAAAAGATTACAGATAGGGGGGAAGCACCTTTCCCACTGCATTTATGTACCCATCAACTGACTCTACACCAAGACATGGCATCCCCATACTCTAATTAATTCTAGCACCCTTGCATGTCCCGCCACCGGAGATAAATCAGTCCTGCACGGTAATGAGTATAAGCTCCGGCTACTACAAGGATGTGAAAAAGTTGGTGGCTGTGCCCTGCAATATCAAATTTTCCTGGTATCCACCTCTCGGGAACTCTCATAGCATAAACCAAAGCTCCAATACCATATAATGCTCCCATCAAAACTTCGTACCCTGTTGTGTGGAGTGCCTCGGGTTGGTGCCAGAATAAGATGAGCTTGTGCAGAATAGGTACTGCACCTGACACGCCCATTCCGAAGAAGAGTGCTGCTCGAAAACTACGATATTCGGGAGTTTGGAATACAGGAAGAAGGGATGCTAAGATTGTACCAAGGCCCAGGAGGGTAATGAATCCTATGTAGAGACCGCAGAGGACAGGATAGCACATGAAAGAATAATAGACTGGAGGATAAAAGGACGTTGAGATCAAAGCAGCAATCCCGGCATAGTCGAGCCTGAGCATGATGTAAGATATGCGCTCAGAATGACAAGAGAGTAAGTGGCATGTACTGCTTGCTAACAAGCAAAACATGGCTCCACCCAGAAAGGCGAAGAAGGGCCAACGTGTGATTGGCCTCACCATCGATGGTGCTATTATATTTGCCACATCCTCCTTCATGCTATGCTGCAAACAATTAAACCATGTAAAATATGTTAACAAGAGACGTTACTTTCTCCAATGTTAAAGAGATGAAGAATACAGCTGCACACGAGAACGAAAAAATAATGGAGTAAATTGTTGTTCCCTTTCTCTTCTAAAGTAAAGAAATAGGAATAAAATTTCCATGTGTGACTTGCGTCTGAGATTAAAAATACCTGAAATTGCAAAATAAAACTCTTGAACAATCTCAATTATTGAAAATTCATCTGTAGCTAAAATTAAGTATAATCAATGTTACTCCAACAACCGAGGCTTTATTTGAACTACCAATCCAATGCCTACCACCCATAAGCTGAGAGAATCTAGAATTTCTTGCATTCACACCATGTTGGGTGTAAGATCAAATCTGAGTAATGCCCCATGACATGAAATTTATATAAATGCTCATCTTTTATCACTTCGAATCAGCACAGAACTCACAATTCCACACCAAAAGTAGTTACTAGCTTGTGCGTGCAAACTTCAAAATTTCAATTTAGCCTCCGTTTGGCAAATTTGTATATGGTTTATAAAGAGGAATAGTAATTGTAATAGTAATAGTGCGGATGATAAATCAATAGTAATTATAAATGTCGTTGAAATTAATGTTTCACTTTGATGGAATTTACAAACCACTTATAAATTGGTTCCCAAACGAAGGCCTAATAAGAAACACAAATTCATACACGCAATGATGCAAATGCAGAAATTACTCTGTAATAGATGTTAAAAATCAAGATAAGTCATACTGCTAATCAACGTCGATCGACAATATGAATGTTTTGGTACAGCTCCGTTAATGATACATCTAATCATCTACTAAAATGTTTATTAAAATTATGCATTTTCTTCTCCCTCTTAAAAATTTGTTCTATTGCCCGCTTTTTTGAAAGGGGGCTTCTTTTTAAAAGTCTACACCAAGACATGACACAACCTTCTAATTTGTACATGGTTAACTGACAATTGAATAAATACAATTCATCTACCGGTCAGGATTATAACGAGCCTACTAAAAGAAAGCACACAAAAACAGAAAATAAAAAATTCCAGGGAAATAGGGCTGAAAGCCAAGAGAGAAATGCAGATGTTTTGATCATCACATTGAGTTACATCAATCTTTATTTTGTAGAATGCACATATGTAATTAATTGTATGTCACTTTTCAATAAAATTCTGATTATGTCATTAGCTTTCTCTTTGGTGATGAGAATAAGAAGTAGCAACTTTGCACTAAAAGGCTGCTGGATAAATTTTAACTTGATTAAGATAAAAAAAGAATTAGACAACGGAAAGTTCACAAGCATGAGCAGCCTTCAACAGATTCACAGAAACACTCAAAATGTACAGCAGAACTAGATATGAAATGCTGGGAGAGAAGACAGAACAGCTGCAGTTGACGATACAAAAGATAGGGCATTGCTAATGTGTAATGTCAAGTAGTGAAGCCAATTTAGCGTTCATTACTACATTGTGATTAATATATGCTCTTTGTCTCACATGGTAATAAAAGACTGTGATAGTGTTAAACAGGAAAGCATTATTATGCAAAAGTACCAGAACGCAAGCATCAGTGTGGTTGCTCGAGAATCGCTCCGGCAAACAGTTAGAGAGGAGTTCCACAATATGCCAATTAGATAATGATGGCATACCCATACAAGGCAGCGAAGTCTTTAACTCCTCTCGAAGTCTGTGCAAATCAGGCATCTGTGGCAAGGACGGAAGACAATCAATAAGTTCTGTACGCAATTTGTGGAAATCAGCTTTCCTCAGCACGTCAGGGAAATGTTGCAGAGTTGGAAGGTCAACAACCTTTGGAATCTTCATAGCAGTGTAAATGGTCAGATAGAGGAAGAGGAAGAACCCTATCAAATGCCTGCAAATAGAAAGAAATAGGAATTCAAATGAAGACTTAATCACATAAACAGAAAAACAAATGTCATGACACCACCATCAGCAGAACATCAACGGCAGAAAGTAATAACAAGTTAAAACCACATATCCCTCAATACAAAAAATCACATTCCATACTCATCGAGGGTCCCAAGTAACAATATATCCCTGTTTTAGGGGAAAATGTAGTTCTTATGACTTCTACACCATGGAAAAGAAACCCAAAAAAATAAGAAATCATGTCAATCTGTCATGTTTCCACTTCATTAACCAGTATTTCTTAATTATATCAAATGCTTTCTAGTGAACTTCCTCCTACACGAACTCTTCTCACAAAGACCATATCCAGTCCGTCCAAGATATACATTACTTTATCATCACCTAAAAGAGATTTCTGACTTTTTTATTCCAAATAAAAAAAATATCACTATTTTCTGAATACTATGACTGAAAATTTATGAAAGAAAGCTATTGATAAAAACAATATATTAAAACAAAACATAAAACCATTACATCAAATAACACAGTATTCTTAATATAGTTGTTAAGCGAACTGGAAAATGTAAAGATTGGTCTAAACCCTAAATCAGCATGCTGCTGGATCATCTTTCTCAGGCCTTTCTTTTTCATTTCCACACACACAAGAATTCTGTTAGTTATAGCATCTTGGAAAAGTCAGTTGGATGCTCCCTATTATCCCATCCTGGTTGATGTGGATTATAGGAAGTGCATGTAAACTATAAGAAGCTATCCATTTGTTATACTATCTTTTCCAGTAGTCCAGGGTGGGTTATTTATATGCCTTTTGATAAATAGTTTCCATTCATAGGGCTCTCAGGAATGACTCCACTCCAGGCCAATGTCTGCCTCAATAATTTTCTTAATCGCATGAAAGAATGAAACTGAAGCATAACTTCAAATAAACACAGAAGTACTTTGACTATGATCTAAAACAACCAAAAAAATAATTTTTATTCTATTTATTGTACATGAATGAGTTGAATTTCCATATCCTCAACAAAGTTGCAAGAAAATGAACTGCTCCTAGTGATATCACGCAGTATATCAAAAGCATTAAAATAGCATAGCTAGATGTGCAAGATCACCATTTAAACCCATCTGATATAGTTAATTCTTGTACAACTTTCAAGAAAAGTTGAAAGAGTAAGGGACAATTTGTTGTCCACAAACGAAAATTAGGAATAATCCAAGAAGAGTCCGTGAACTGGCGTAGAAAACTCCAATGTAAACGAAGCAAACCCACCAAAACAAGGAAGCACATACACTGTTGCAAGCTAGAACGCACCTAGAGGGGCAGGAACACACTCCAAACATGAGGGTGCACATGTTGGACACTAAGATAACACTCCCAAAAACCTGTGACACCTTACCAGCACTTGACATAATGAACATAGAAAACTGTCCTTAACCAGACATGTTGAACACATGGTAGCCACTTTAGGTTTAAAAAGAAAAAAAATATGGGTTAAGTTGTAGATGACAAACTACTTGGTTCAAGGAAGAAAAAATAGCATAAAAGGGTAAATAGGGTAGAAAAGAATTGGTTAAGAGTGAGATTATACAAGACGTGTGCTATCTCCAATGACTTTTGAAATCTACATTGCACTCAAAATTCAACAAAACCACCACCCTGCCATTAGTTTTTTCTTTTAAACCATTTTTTTTCAACCCTCATCTAGGGAAAGGCATAATTTATCACTTGACATACGCATAGCCACAGCACTTTACAATCGCCTCCCCAATTCCCAAACCACCATCCAAAAGGAAAGAAGGAAATGTTACAATCTGTACTGATCTCCGTACCCAGCATACCACAGTTTGTGTCGATGATGTGTCTTGTCTGATTTTTGAGGAACAGTTTCAAGGGATAGAAGTAGAGTGCATAACTATGCTATACTAACAATTAAACGAGATGAGTTAAATAAGATAGCTAGTGAAAATAGAGCTTGACCAGAAATCTGTAAGCCTATCCCCTCCAATAATTCTTTATTGAAATTTCTCCCACAGCTCCGTCGGAGTCAAATATGAATCGCAGGCCAGTCGTTAATCCTTACATCATCAACAGTACTCCAACCACCAAGAACATTCAAAAACCTATGGATATTTTTCCATCAACCTCAAGCTCTAATTCCTGCTGTTTTTGTATTAACTCTCCTTTACCTAACCAAACCCTAATCAGTTGCTCTTGGTTCCTGGTTACCAACTTTCACCTCAAAGTCTCAAACAAAATGCTACATCAATAAGTCTACATTTTGGATCATCTAATTTAAGTCCCTCACAATCCAACTAACTGACCATCAAAAGTTGTAAATAACTTTAACTTGGAAATTCATTATGCATAACTTTATATTTAAACGTCTTTTTCCCAGGTGACTTCTTTTTTAGACCAGGAATGCATATATGGCACTCTTAGTATATTGGCTTCCCCAAAATTAAAATTTCTTCATAATCAACTCTATTATAAAATATTATGAAATTACAAAACAACTATAATACAACCCAATTTTCATTAAACAGCAAATAGAACTCAATAACATTCAAAATTGCAACAAAAGTTCCGATGTCGGATGACAAAAATCACCAAGATGATAAAAGCAACATTTTTTTACAGAAAATAAACAAGAAAAGATGCAAAGAAGCAGAAATCCTTACGTCCAAACATTGAGAGTCTCGTTATGAATGGTGAAAACACTTAGCAAAACCTGCCTTAACGGCCATTCAGACCTATAATGACCAAGGATATATTCGTTGTCCTTCAAATACCCAGGTAATGAATTGTATTCCACCAGTTGGTACTTCACTTTCTTCCACACTCGCTTCTCTTTCCTTCCCTTTAATGAAGAACCCGCCATCTCATTCTCTTTCGATCCGCAAAAAGATTGCGTTTCCCCACAATTTCCTTGATTTCTATCCATTCTCTGACCTACCCATCAAACATTAAACATAATGTAAGCACATGTAAGCATAGAATCGTCATATCAACACTGGGTATCAAGAATTGAAATCCAAATCATAATTCATCGCGGGCGTGCACTAATAATTTTTATATGTGAAGCGATTAAAAGAAATGAACACCTGACATGGAAGAGACAAGGCACCGCCCAGGGAAGGCCAAGAAATTAAATTATTTACATATATATTTATGAATTTTTCACGTCTTTCAGCGGATTTAATAGAAGTGGAAACCGAATTAATTTGCTATGAGTTTATCTTTTGCTAACCGATGAAATGAGTTTCCGAATTATGCCTGAGACGTGAGAGAGATGCGGAGAAGATATTTTTGGGGTCCTTTTGACTACAGATTTGGCACGATACGTATAGACAAATGGTATAGAAATTGATATAAAAACTTAAATCTGGCCACCCATATTTATAACTCAATTTAAAATTTTCATCATAATTATCCAACTTTATACTTAGTGTTGTCATGATCACCCAATTTGATTTTATTTCACTAATCCATCCAAATTCGGGTGTGTTTGAACCACATTATTTTGAAAGAATGTATTCTGGAATAGTAGATTGGTGGAAAATATGTGGTTGAAAAAGAAGGAAAAGTTATTGATATGATATAAAATATTATTTTATTGAAAAATAGTAGAAGAATGAAAATGAAAATGAAAATTTTAATGTGTACTAAACAGTGGGAAAATATAATGTTTCACAGTGGCTACCCAACTACTTTTCATCATTTTCATTAATTTTGAAATGAGTAAAATGGTAACTTGCATTATATATATAAAAAAAATTAAAAATATAATAAAATTTTATTTTAAAAAATAAAATTAAATAAAAACTTATAAATAAAAAGTTATTTAGAAAAACAAAACCAAACAATTTATTTAAAAAAACTTTTTAAAAATAAAATGCAAAACTTAATTTTTTTTTTTTAAAAAGAGTTATTTAGAAATATAAAATAAAAAGTTATTTTAAAAAAATGTCCTTAATAAATTAAAAACTTATTTAAGAAAGTTTTAAAAATTTAATAAAAACTTATTTTAAAATTAAAAAAAATTATAAATTTATTTTATATATAATACAAAGTTACCCATTTTAAAATTAGTGAAAATTGTGAAAAGAAATTGAATGATCATAGTGAAATAAAATCAAATTGAGTGACTACGATGACACTAAATATAGAGTTAGGTGACCATGATGAAACAAAATCAAATTTAGTGATCATTGTGCACTAATATAAAGTTGGATGCCATTGGTGGATTTAACCCCCTTTCTTAACATTATGTGAGAATTCAAAAAGTGTTTGGTGGAAAATAGTGTTTTTTTAAAATATGTCTAATTATGGGTCGACACGTGATACAATGTAAAACAAGATGTACATATAGCATGATTGTAAAAACTTCCCCCACTCTGACACTGACTGATAGAGAAAATTGTAAGAATGATTCTATAAATGTATGACTTTTACAGAGAATAATAAGCAAGGTTCTTTCACTATATCGAAAATGCACAGTTTTTATTATGTCCAAAGATCTAACAAATGGTAATTAAATTGATGCCACAATTTTTTTACACAATATTTTAATTGTAGATAAGTTTATCAATCTTTGTTCATTGTAACTGATGATACCAAAAATCGTTACATATTGATTCTCGAATTTAACGATTGAGGATGATTACGAACGAAATATTCGGTACCTGAAACAAAGGCATCGAGGCGTGACTCGTGCCCCTCCAATACTTAAGATAGCGAAAGGGGGAAATATATGCATAAGACTATAAATTGAATGTAAAACATACCTGAATAATGAATTGTCGTCATATATTTATAAAGTAGGTGGTACGCTCCTAGTAGGGTAAGATTATCGGGTATATTATCCTTTTTAAAGTTTTAGAATGTGTTGAAATTTTATTAGGATATGTTCTAGTGGGATTCAACCTTATCGAAATTGGATAAGTTTGAAGATGGAAGTAGAGTCCTACTAAAGTATATTTTTTTAGGTAGAGAAAAGGATAAAAGTAAAAAATTGAGATTACGTGGAATCTTCATGTGCGGCAATTAAGCTCAAGGAGGACACTTTGGGTAAAGTCCCTAGATGACTGGAAGCAACATCGAGCATTGTTGTTCGGGGTTGATAAAAAAAAAACCATATCACTGCCCCCGTGCATCCATGTTCGAGACTCGAGAAATGTTTAGAATACTCGAGGTTCGAAGATGAGATGCAGATTGCTCGAGTTGAGTGTTGGCTGCTTAAGATCAAGTGAATGATGTTTTGATAGACTCCCGAGCACATAGATCTAGGAAAGAAGGCTTCGGGCTTATAAGATTTACTTGATGATTTTTAGGAATAATTTTTTTATTGAATGTACAAAGCATTTACAAGGATGCTTGCAGGAGACAATGCTTTGAGGTGCTCGCACGTGGGCAAGGCTTTGAGGTTCTTGCTCGTGGGTGCTTGCGCATGGGCAAGGTTTCGAGGTATGTGCGCGTGGCAAAGCTCTAAGGTGCTTACGCGTGGGTAAGGCTTTGAAGTGCTTACACAGATAAAACTTTGAGTGCTTGCTCGTGGTTAAGGCTTTGAGGTGCTTGCTTGTGACAAGACTTTTAAGTGCTTGCGCGTAGACAATGCTTTTAGGTGCTTACATGGGGGAAGACTTTGAGTGCTTGCTCGTGGGCAAGGCTTTGAGGTGCTTGCTTGTGCCAATGCTTTAAGTGGGCTTTGAGGTGCTTGCTTGTGCAAGGCTTTAAGTGCTTGTGCGTAGGCAATGCTTTAACGTGTTTAAATGGGGCAAAACTTTATCTTCTGATAATAGGAAATCCATGAGTTGGAGTTTGCTTTCAATGATGAGAAAACAACAAATTAGAGCTCACCTTCAATAATAATAATAAAAAAAAAAACGAGTTAGGGCTCGTCTTCGATAACAAGAAAACCATGAGCTGGGACTCACCTTCGATAATAAGAAAACCACGAGCTAAGGCTCCCCTTTAAATAAGAGAGATCAGGGCAATAATTGTTTACCAAATGCATGGTGCGTGCTAACGACCATTTTCAAGATATGTGGGGCAAAGATAGGACGGCAACTCATTTACAGCAATTAAATTAAGCTCCATCATCATCCCCTTTTGGAATTCTACAAATGTTCAATCTCCAACACAGTTTCATGACATGTAAATTATTTTTCACATAGAGAATAAACATCACCAGTAGAAACCATTATTAGAGTAACCTGACCAATCAGGAATTCTTTTTGTCTTCCAATCTCGTCATTTTATCACGAGAAGATATACCAAGCATAATAAAAAGGACCAAATAGAATACCGTTATAGAAGAAAGATGCAATTTGCATTGATCCATCAAAAATAACAAGTGCAAGATATTTGTAGTAGCTAGACTATTTAGTCAGAGGTCTAGGGAAAATAAATCCCCAGCACCATTTTGCATAAGCCGGAAGTAAAGCCAAAAAGAAGTGTGAGGAAAGAAAATCACTCCCAAATCTAATTTCGTGTGAAGATAACGAATTTCGGGACCAATCAAATTCAAGTGGCAGCTAACTGTGTCATGGAAGGTAAATATAGGAATGGGAATAACTCCAGCCATCCCATTTATTTTTCATAATAAATGGTAGCCCATTAAAGAACCCAAGTGGCAAGAATTTTTGAGTGGCCCAAGAAAGTAAACTAGTGGGCAGGTTTTCTATAACATTTGGCCCAACATGGCAACACCAGAGCTCATCATTAAAATAGGTCTGATTCTGAGAACCCGTTTAGTATATTTTCGAGTCGACCAATTACAAAATTCTTTTCAAAATTCTTTAACACTAGGTAAGTTGTCCCTGTTCACATTTAATGTCTGACCAAGTGACAATACCATTAGGTTGCATGAAAAAAGGAACAATAATTTGTATTTCACGACTCCTCAAAGATTCACGTTTTCTAGTTTCCATAGTAAAGAATACAGCCAACAAAAGTAGTTGATGGATGATGACTCATAGTCATTGGCAAATAAAGAAAGAACCAGGGGTTGGAGACTTTACCGAAATCGGCACGTGATTGCCGGAGGCTGCAATATGCAAGGTACCACCACGGTAGTAACTGGGTTAGCAATATGATCCATTTTTATGTATCAAAATGTTCTTCTACATCAACCTTACTTTAATTGGAGTGGAGTTCTTCAGTCGACCAAGCATATTTCCTTTTGCAGTAGTTTTCCTTTGCCCCCACTTTTGTGCATACAGTTGGGGATAATTTTTGTGAAGGGATAGAATAACAGTGGCTTCTTCAATCCGGGACCATGACCTCAAAAAAAATTTTAATTTGCTCATCTCCCTCCCATGGATCGAAGTTGAAAAAGAAAACCATCAAAGACTTAACTCTCCCAAAGTTTTCTTCCAATTGCTACTATTTGTTGTAGGTTTTTATTTTATTTTTTTGGATCTAAATAGCATAAAACCACCTTGAAAATCCTCGAGTGGCCAAAACATTCTAGCTTCGGGTAACCATTCGCGTGACCGATTTCTTCATTCTTTCTTCTTTTTGCAGTTAGCTTTTTCCTTCTCGTTTAAGCATGAAAAGTTGCTCAAGCATACAAATTTGCTCCAACTGACTATTTCTCCTTCTTACAGAAAGTTTTCTTTGAATTTTAAGATTCTGGTTCTCAGTTTTATAGTAGTCTTCCTCCTTTATTTTGGAAATTTTGGTCCGCTTTTTCTCACATTTTCTTCATGGTTGACCGTAATCGATTCTCACATACGGCGCCAATGATGATACAAAAAATCGTCAAATATTGATTCTCGAGCTTAACGATTGAGGATGATCACGAATGAAATATTCGGTACCTGAAACAAAGACGTCGAGGTGTATCTTCGTTGCCCCTCCGATGCTTAAGTTTGCGAAAGGGGAAAATATATGCGTAAGACTATAAATTGAATGTAAAACATACATGAATAATGAATTGTGGTCATATATTTATGAAGTAGGTGGTACACTCCTAGTAGGGTTAGATTATCGGGTATCTTATCCTTTTTAGAGTTTTAGAATGTGTTGAAATTCAATTAGGATATGTTCTAGTGAGATTCAACCTTGTCGAAATTGGATAACTTTGAAAATGGAAGTAGAGTCCTACTAAAGTATGTTTTTTGAGGTAGAGAAATGGATAAACGTAAAAAATTGAGATAATGTGGAATCGTCACGTGCAACAATTAAGCTCGAGGAGGATACCTTAGGTAAAATCCCTAGATGACTGGAAACAACATCAGGCATTGTCATTCGGGGTTGATAAAAAATGATCATATCAGTATCAATTATTTTTTTAATTTTTTTCTATCGAATTATTATGATTAACCTTCCATTAATTAGTATGTCTCGTCCTTGATAATGATTTATATCAAAATAATTTATTTTTATGCTTTGAAACGAGGGAAGATATCTTTTCGTACTTTTTATTATTTATCTTTCGAAAATATGATGTAAAAAGAAGTTATTTTACATCATTTCAACGGACTTTTAGTTATAAATTTATTATTAAACACAAAACGTGTTAATTAATGTAAAGTTTGAGGATAAGAATAATATGAAAATCATAAGAACATGAGTGCTATAATAAGTAAAAATTAAAAACTTTAAGTGCAATTAAAATATAATACAAGAAATAAAAATAGTGGTGTAAATGTAAGAATATTCTCTTATTTTGTTCTCATTAATTTCAATATATATTTTTCTTTCTCTTAATTTCAATCACACACTTTTCAAAAAAAAATATCATATACAAATCCAAAAAAATTTTTTATTTTTTAACCACGCATTATTCACTAAAATATTATTTCAAAATGCATTTTAAGCAAAAATGCTCAAACATGACCATTAAATAAGTAAAATTATTTAATCTCATTGGGATTATAATTAAAGTTTGTGTGACATTAATGTAACATTAAATGATAGGTGAGACATCTTCCCGAGAGCACCTTTTTTTAGTTTTCTCCATAAAAACCTCTAAAAATATGTAGGTTTAGTGGTTCTGGTTGGTATTATAAATGTGCAGGTAGCTTCCGTTATGTTTCGATCCTAATTTCCAACCTTTAATTTTTGTAGCAGTTGGATCTCAATGTACGATTACCATATCTTTGAATGAAAATATTGATTTTATCATTATCTCTATCTTTATCTTTAATTAATAGAAATAAATAAATAGGGGAAAACATAAAATGGAAAATACATGCCCAACCTAAAAAAAATATAAGAATAGTAAAAATGAATTTAGAATTTAGTGTTTAAAAAAGAACATGTCAATGTTTCGCTCTTGAACACGGTTGCTATACTATCGCTGTTAAAATGGGTAAAATTAAAACCTTTGAAGTTGAAAACTTCTAAATTTTATCGATTTTCTCACTGATGTCATAATATTCTTATGAATAGCATTTTCTTAAGCTCAATGTAAAATATATCTTAACCATCTAAAGTTATCATCTCCGCGATCAAAGTTTTAAAAAGTATAAAGTGTTGATAACGAGTTTCAAGCTTCATGAGTCTAGGTGAGACATAAGTGTAGAAAAATGTCTTCTTATTTTTTAGTATTATTTTAATTTTTTAATCGTTTTACAAATTATTTAATAATTAAAATAATAATTATCAATCATCTAAAATTATAAAATAATACGTTTTCTTAATAATTCATACGATTAGTCAATTATACAATATTTATATGAAAAACTTGGAACCAAAGTCAAATAAAAAAACTTTTAAAAGAAAAAAATTATAAAAAATTAATAAAACCGCTTAGGGCGCGCATTAAGCGATCAACTTGAGAGTTGACCACTTAATTTCATGTTTATTGTTGAGCGAGGTGTTTCACCGCTTTTTAGAACACTACTTACGTTACAAATTCATTTTTCAATTCACTCAATGCCATCTATAACGTTTATCCTTATTTTATTTAATTTATTGTAACGTTCTATAATAATTTAAAGGGTAATTAACGCATGCCGTCCCTACATATCATTGTTGTTATGGAAAACATCCATACATTTCATTTTTTGACATCTTTACCCTTATTTTCACATTTCATTGCACAAAATATCATTTTCACATATTTTCTCAATTAAAACTTGTGAAATGGCAAATATACCATTCTCTTTAAATAAAACAAAAAGAAAGGAGAAAAATTAATCGCAACCGTAGTCCCAATTTTTTTTAAAAAGCGCACGAGTCCCAAAGAAATTATAAATTATCTTTAAATTATTTTAAAAGTATATAATGTCCATTTCTTTCACCGTTATTGCGAAAAACGTCCATACGATTCATTTTTTGACATTTTCACTCTTAATTACAAATTTGATTGGGCAAACCATTCTTTACATCAATTTTCATCCAATTTCTCAATAAAAAATTGTGAAATAATGAATATACCATTATATTCAAATAATTTTTTTTATTTCTAATTATTTACTAATTTATTTGGGACACGTTTGCACTTTTTAGTTTTTTTAATTTTTAAATAAATTTAATTTGGACTTGTTTGTACTTTTAAGAAAAAATTGAGACTGCGATTGTAATTAATTATTTACATTTTTTTATTTAAATAGGAGAGCATATTCGTTATTTTACAACTTTTTATTGAGAAATTGGGTAAAAATGGATAGAAATGAAGGTTTGCGCAATCAAATGTTTAATTAATGGTGAAATGTCAAAAATATAAAAGTTATGGATGTTTTTTGCAATAATAGTCAAATGTATGGAAATTATGTGCTAATTACCTTTTTAATAATTTATTTGGAACTCATTTGCACTTTTCAAAAAAAATTTGGAACTATGGTTGCAATTATTTTTTCTTTTTCCTTTTGTTTTATTTAAAGAGGATAATATATTCGTCATTTTACAATTTTTAATTGAGAAAATAAATGAAAATGACCTTTTGCACAATAAAATGAGAAAATAAGGATGAAAATGCAAAAAATGAAAGGTAGTAATATTTTCCATAATAACTATGAAAGGTGGGACGTAATGTGTTGATTACCCTAATATAAACATTTCATTTATATCTATGTTGTTCTTATAAGTCTGGATGGTTTTCACCATAAAGTATATCCAATAGAACACATCTTAAACTCATTTGGGAAGGAAAAGAAAATTTTCACTCATCGAAAGTCTGAAATAATATTNTGAAAATGCAAAAAATGAAAGGTAGTAATATTTTCCATAATAACTATGAAAGGTGGGACGTAATGTGTTGATTACCCTAATATAAACATTTCATTTATATCTATGTTGTTCTTATAAGTCTGGATGGTTTTCACCATAAAGTATATCCAATAGAACACATCTTAAACTCATTTGGGAAGGAAAAGAAAATTTTCACTCATCGAAAGTCTGAAATAATATTTAGGTGAACAATTGTCACAAAAATGGAACACACACACACACACACACAC
>CAIGRP010068036.1:0-24547 GCA_903798385.1 Fraxinus cuspidata
ATCGAGTCAAAAAATATTCGAGTTCACAATCTTTCATTTCATTTGCAAATTCGTACACAACCTTTGTTTTCAACAATTGTGTTCCAAACTTTTGAGAAATTGGCGCCATTCAATCAAATGTGAGATGATTTTATCTATTTCTTCTTTAGTTAACATATTTGATCAAGCGGCCCTATTCTCCTGTTTCCAATGAGAAGAGAACCATGAGGTAAGATTCTGTTGCTACATTAACAATAGAAAATTTTTATTCTGCCCACTAAATAATCAAATGATAAAATGGGTAAAATTGTTAGTTCGTTTATTATTAGTTAAAATATTAAAAAAAATTGAGATGAAAATAAATTAAAAAAATGAAACAAAAAGATAAAATCAAAATTTATCATTTTTTATAGAAAAAAATTACTTATTTTAGAAATAGCTCTTGAAATTATAATAAAAGCTTAACCTCAAATATTTGTATGTGAAACTGGATTGTCAATAATTGAACAGTAATAATATTTCCCATATCACAGGCCACACGGTCATCCAAATTCATGCACGTTTTGCTTACCGATTTTTGAGAATTTTACATTCTTCAAATTCAGAATTCCCTGAATTATCTCCATTCCTGCTTGATTTTTGCTTGAGATAAATCGTTGTAACTTGTATGTGCGGTCGGGATTCCGGTTGATAGCCAGATTTCGACACCGAGAAGTCTCTTGATCGTATCTTGGATTTCTGGTTAGAAGCTATCAATCTCTCAGTTGATTTGATGTCAAAATGTTTACAAAAAGGCGTCAGTTTGGTTTCTGGGAAACGGTGATTATTGATGTACTGTCAATTGTCTAATTTTTAATTAATTTGGATTTTTTGGTTTGTGATAATTGGGCTATGTGATCACTGAAGTAACACTTTTTTTTTTTTGTTGTTTCAAATTCTCTTCTTTCTGATTCTCAATCATGGATATAGGTACCAATTTCTAAACTTGTGAGGCTCTAATATCAGTTAGGGAGATCATTGGTGGATCCTGCTTGAGCCTTGAGCCGTGAAGTTTTATCAAAATGGTTTCTCTGAGTAATCACACTCTCGAGAGCATAGGAGTTTCTAATATCTTTGAGCGTGAACAGCCTGAATATTATCTTCTTTTCCACTATGAGACCAGGCTTGGCAATGGTTTTCTGGCCTTCTCGTATTTGCTGGCCCTTGCCTACTGTTTTATTGGATTATCAGCTATAACTGCTCGATTTTTCCTGTCTATGGAAAACGTCGTTAAGCATACTCGGACAGTGGTGGAAATAGATCCTTATACAAATGCCAAAACAGTCAAACATGAGAAAGTGTGGAATTATACCATAGCAGACATCACCCTGCTGGCATTTGGGACTAGCTTTCCCCAGATCTCTTTGGCCACAATTGATGCAATCAGGAATCTCGGGAATTTGCACGCTGGAGGTTTGTTTTGCATTCATTTAAAAGGATAACTTAACAGTTTTACACTCACATTGTCTATCCAGTCCTGTTATGTTATCATAAAGACTAATTTGCAGTTATTCACACATCATCATTTGCTTTTAGAGTTGTAGAGAACCTCTCTTTGACCATCCAAATAGATTTTGAAAGTTAAATACACCAATCCTTACCTTTCAAAAAATACACCAATCCTGTCTTAATAACACCTATATCACTGGCGGCTCTTATACTGAACTCAGTACATGAGACTTGTATACTATCCATTCTTGGTTACCACTTTTCGTATAGTATTGTCATTTTTCTGTATCCTCAGTACAATTACAGAACTCTAGCGTGAACTTGGGTACTCCATATTTTTCCTATCTGAATCTCATTTTTTTGTTGGAAACTGGATTTGGCCATATTTTACATGTGGAAAGTTATTGATTCAGTTTTGGCTTGATTTGCTCAAAAATGTTTTCAGCAAAACATGTTGATTTTGTGAGTTCCGCCTTTTTTGTTTCTCTTTTTCAGTTTTTATTTGATCTTATCACGAGACAGCAATCCAGCAACTACAGGAACCAATCTCAAGAACTTGTCTGTTTGAATACTATTGAATGTTTATCAAATTTTATGAATAGGTTTGGGTCCTGGAACACTAGTTGGTTCTGCTGCGTTTGATCTATTTCCTATCCACGCGGTTTGCGTGGTAGTTCCCAAAGCTGGTGAACTGAAAAAGATATCAGATGTTGGAGTCTGGCTTGTGGAACTCTTTTGGTCTTTCTGGGCTTACATCTGGCTCTATATAATTCTAGAGGTTATATTCATTTTCATCTCAAACTTAACTTTGAGGGCTGGAACTTGAACAATTGAAAACCTACATCTTCATGTTTTATTATCTGATAGTATTATTTGGTTAGTTCTTATATTACCATTATAGACAACCTTTTGCTGTTCTTTATCCCTTACTTTAACTGATTTTGATTCTTAAGAGACTTTGTTTTGTATTCCAAGTCCACACAAAAGTGGATCTTTTTCGAGTAATATAGCTACTTCATCTGAAAACATGTTGTGAAAGAGAATCCTGATGAATTTAAGAGAAGGCAACTTAAGAAATGAAGTTTTTGTCCAGATATTCAGATGTATCTTAATGAAATGAGTAAAAAGGTTGGATTTTATTTTTTTTATTTTTTTCCAATTGAAGGTAGTTTGAGAAAGTATATAGGAAGGATGTGTTCATTTGGAAAAAGTGGACGTTAAGTTGGGACACCCCCTAAAAGGGGGTGAAATTGTCCAATCTACGAGCATGTAATTAATATGTAAGATTTATTACCAACTTATCTAAGTGAAACTTCTCGTGAAAATATGTTCATGTATGGATACAATTTTAACTGATTTTATGTGTGATAATGCTAGTTTATTCCTTGTCATTCCAAGATGTGAAGTACTCATTCGGTAGTTAATTCTCTATGACCTTGCAGGTGTGGACTCCAAACGTTGTTACTCTATGGGAAGCTTTGTTGACAGTGCTGCAATTTGGGCTATTGTTGGTTCATGCATATGCGCAAGACAAGCGTTGGCCCTACTTGTCGCTTCCACTGTAGGTATTTGGTTTATAAACTCATTTTTTCCTGCCCCCATTTACCAACTTCAACAGCCGAATCTCTTCTAAATTATATCAGAGAGAGAGAGAGAGTATCTGCTTCTGACAGCACCTTTATCTATCAGGGAAAGAACTGAGAGGCCAGAAGATTGGGTACCAGCTGAAGCTGCTAAATGTAGACTTGGAAACATTGTTCATGATGAGTTCACTGAAATTCTTCAAGTTGATGAAGAGAACAGCAAAAGAATTGTAGACATTTTCTCCATTCACTCAGAAAATATGACAGGTAATCCTAACTGAATGGCTAATTTTATTCACTTATCATTTCAGAACGTCTCTTTACTTGAATAGAATTAGAAATCAACAAGAGCTAAAGGATCACTTAGATAAATTATTGCTTAGAAAAGAGGATAGAACACAAATAGAAAACACAGAAAGAATGTAGTGGCTAAGTTTCTTGATATGAGCCTACTTCATAATAGGGAGCATACTCTATTCGCTGTTGTTGTCACAGTTGCAATATGTCGTGACTTGTGTAATTCCGCATTGCATTGATTGGTTAAATTTACCAATTCCAACATTTCTTTTACCTATGCAGATCCTGCATATCGAAACTTGAGTTATACTGATGCTGATGAATCTTTCTCTGAGAATTTTCACGAGGAGATCGTGCCTGGAGAAGATCACGTGCTTTCTATTTGGAAACAGCAATTCATTGATGTTTTAATGGTACTGGATGTTGTGATTTCTTGTCTGGTCAATCTCATCTTTAATTGAGATATCATATTTCTTGAGCACTCGCCAAATCGAATATTAACATTTTATTTTTCATCTCCATCTCTCTTTCTATAGATATCTCTCTATTAGCTGTCCAGGTTTTGGCTGTAACTACTGTTTTGGGTTTTGGTGGGGGGCACATATAGACAGTCTTTTCTTTTGTTGAAAGTGCATGCACCAGCTCTGCACCATATACAGTTCTGTCTTTCTTTCTGCGTCATCAATGAGTTGGCTGCAATCCATTCAGATTAGGATGGCATAATATCTTTGATGTAATATTACATGATGATTTTCTCACTCTTTATTGAATAATTTCCTTTTTTAAACAGTTGGAAAGTCCTGAATCAAGAAAACTGAACAATATATCTGTACGGGCAGCTAAAATTTTTTGGCAGTTGCTCCTTGCACCTTGGAGATTACTCTTTGCTTTTGTACCTCCTTATCAGATTGCACATGGGTGGATTGCCTTCATTTGCTCTCTACTCTTCATCAGTGGAATTGCTTACATTGTAACAAAGCTTACTGATCTAATAAGCTATGTCACAGGTTTTCAAATTCTCTATGGATCCATGTTTAGTAATGTTACCTTAATATTCCTTTAATGAAACTTAGCTGGTGTTTTAAGTTCGTGTCAATATTTTTGTGCAGGTATCAATTCTTATGTCATAGCATTCACAGCATTGGCCGCTGGAACCTCATGGCCAGATCTAGTTGCAAGCAAGATTGCTGCAGAAAGGCAGATCACAGCTGATTCTGCGATTGCTAACATCACTTGCAGGTATTTTTTTCTAATGAGGTGTGCATTTATAACTTGTTCATAGGAAGGGCCGGATGACACTGGACAGTATTCAAGAATAAAAATAAGTTAAAACATTGGTCATTATATTATTGTATCCTGTTTACTATATCCCATAAATGCACTTCCGGTTTCATGACATGCTCATATTAGCATTGATCACCATATGCTTTATTGGAAGTTGATTTTGATGTCCTTTTAAGAAATTGTCCGGCAGATTTATTACTTCCACCATTGGTGAAGTTGTTGAAGTCAGCTGTTGAAAGTCGTACAGACTATTTTGAAATTTTATGAGCTTTGTCCAAACTGTCCATTTTGTAGAGTTTTCAGTGTCCTCAACATAAGTTGGCTAGTCGTTATCCACTTCTGTCATGGAGATTTCTCCATTTCTCCATATTTTCATTTTCTCTGACTAACTGACTTCATATGATTTTTTCTGTCATCATAACTTCAGTCAATCAAATTGTTAAACCATGCTTTACTTGTCCATTAGATGAAATTATAGAGTGCAAATTTAAGTGCTAGTTAGTTTACTCTTAAAATATTAGTTAAGTAATTACATAAGTTTTTTTAAAAAACATTATTTTTGTTGGGTTGAGTTTGAAATAAGTTACTTATTCTGAAAGCAAGTTTTACCTCATTGTCAAAATAAGTAACTTCTTTTGCTTATAAGTGAGAAAAAAGTAACTTATCAACAGAAGTTTGGATATAAGAAGTCACTGCAATAAACTCAAGCAACTTCTAAGCTTAGGCAAACGTGATGTAATTCTTTAAAGAATGCAAATTCAGCGATTAAATGGAATTTGGCTGCAAAGAATGCACTGATATATCCGCTATATTTGTTCTCGTAGCAATTCTGTGAACATTTATGTGGGCATTGGCATACCATGGCTCATCGACACATTGTACAACTTCATAGCATACAGAAAACCATTGCAGATAGAGAATGCAGAGGAACTTAGCTACTCTTTGCTCGTTTTTTTCTCGACTTCTGTAGGCTGTATCGGGGTTTTGGTTTTAAGGCGTCTTGTTTTTGGTGCAGAACTCGGAGGTCCAAAACTTTGGGCATGGATTACTTGTGCGTATTTCATGTTACTATGGCTTATTTTTGTCACGTTGTCGTCTTTGAGAGTTTCTGGCCTCATTTGATTTTCCCATTTCCATTTATCTACTTATTTTGCCGTCTTCATATACAAGTCCATTCTACAGGCTTAGGACTCAAATGTTGCAGATTATGGATTTTAATGTTAAAGCACCTTTAATTTCTTGATTCTGATGAGGAAAATAGTTAGAAAAATATGAGATGCACGTGTCTTTAAACATTATTATGTGAGACATTAATGATTCTTTTTTTTTTTTTTTGACATTTATTTCATTGCATTCGAAGATTGAAAATTTAAATTAGCATTACAAGGCATTTATAGAAAATTTTGGAATCCAAACTAAACTACAATTCAATTAACTCCAAAAGAGTATGAAACATGGGCTTTCCTGTTTGGACCTTATGCTGTGCAACTTAAAATAGCTCGATTCACAAAAAGGCATACATTGATTTTGCTAATTCGGATTGGAAAGGACCAATGGTACTCGAAAGAGAATCTCAGTTGCATGGATTTCATTTGAAAATGGACAATAGTCTATTGATGATTTGGGTCCAGTTTGTCTCATTCTTTCAAAAAAAAATTTCTACATACTCATTTTCAACTACAAATTCACACAATAAAATATTCCACACACAAACTCAAATTTTTTCCCTACTTTTTAACCACACATTCTCCAAAAAGTTTACTATTCAAAACAATGTTTTTTCCATAAAAATGGCCATCAAACAGATGCTTGATATAATCTTCTCTTACTGTTTAAACATATGGCATACCATAAACAACAGGACGCAAATGAACTGCTTCCAGACAAGGCAAATAAACGCCAAAAAGTCAGAAACTAACAGCCTTATTAATGGTACAACTATGTTCAGCGCTTATTTTTGCAGCCAAACGCAATTTCGGTAAGAAACTGTCTAAGAATAGAGCCCCATTCCAGCAACGAAAAGCTACAAACCTGATAGAACAGTAGTATACAAAAGATAACGTCATCTCAATTCCCATTTTACTTTTCATCTACTTTCTCTTAGGCTGCAGCACCTGAACAAGCTGTCACCGGAGCATCATTATGTTGTTTCACAGAACTGTATTTCCGGGTGATGAATCTGACAAACCAGAAATAAAAATATCAATGCAGATTCCATATAGTTGCAATCCATAAGTCGGCTGGCCGGCTAAATATATAGGCCTCTTAAGTAATGCAAGGGCATCGGCCTCTCCATAAAATAAACAACATTAGGCATGGAGCGTGTTACACCACAAGCTTAGCCGTGCTGGTCTGCCCAGCACTTTTTACACCCATAGTTACAAGGTTCTATATGATATGGAAACTGGATAGTACTATATCTCATGTTTTTCTGTCATGATATTCTACAAGTATATTATATTAAAGAATGTTGAAAAGAGCTTGATATGTATCAATTTACCTAAAGAAATCCCTCCACAGAAGCTCATACATTAGCCAGTTCATTCCAGTATCTGATGACTTACTACCACCATCTTTCTTGTTGTAGGAAGCAGAGATTAGACTGAAAATCACAAAGCATCCATTAAATTGAGGAACCATGTATCCACCTCGTGGAACTTATAAAAGAGGTGGAAATAAAATAAGTTACTTTATCATACCTTGAAGTGGACTTCTTCAGCTCATCAAACATGGAGCGAGGAGAAATGCATCCCATGGCCAGCCATGGGGATATTTTGCAAGAAAAGTTTGCGCCAAATATGCTCTCGTTAGCCCCATTCTCAGATCCCTTGTGTGGTTTTGCCTTGCATTCCGCTGCAAAATTTCTCAGCCTCAGCAATGCTTCAGTCTCACCTCCCACAAGAGAAGCATCAGCAGCTGGTTTTCCATTCTACAAGATGGGAACATATAATGTTAATTTAAAGGTAAAACGGCTAAACTCCATCCCCATTGTTAACACATCTCATTTAAGAGTTTAAACTGTTAAAGAAGTGACAAATTTATGTATTTGAATTGTTTTCAACATGCCCTCGCAGTGTAGGCCTAATTTATTTTTCTCAGAAAAGGCTTGTGCACAATTTTTCATAATTGAGTGGCAGTGAGACATGAGCTCAAGATATCATGTTGAACCATCTCATATAAAATTTTAAGTTTGTAGAAGATGAACAAATTTATTCCTTTAGCCATTGTGTGGGAGAGATTTTTGAAAGATATTTTTTGGGAGAATGTGTACCCATAGCGAGACAAAACGCTTTAGCAATTGCGCGAAAAAATACCGCTCTATAGGTACTAGGTAGGGAAGAGTTATGAAACTTGAAAATAATTTTTTTTGGAGAACGTGGAGTTGAAAATGATTGTTTGAGAATCATCCAGACATGCTCTTAGATTATCTTCCAAACCTATATCTATCTCAACTAGCTACTATATTTTTTGACATATTATGCCATAGTGAAACAAGTTTTAACAATATTATTGTAAAGATTTCCTACTAGTGAAGTTTTGATTAGTTAAAATTAATATTAAAACAGTTAAACTCTATCCCCATTGTTAACATCTCTCATCTAAAAGTTTAAACTATTAGATAAGTGACAATTTTATTTATTTGAATTGTTTTCAATATGCCCTCGCAGTGTAGGCATATTTTATTTTTCTCATCAAAGGCTTACTTGTGCACAATTTTTCATAATAGAGTGGTCGTGAAACTTGAATTCAAGATACCATGTTGAACCATTCATCTAAAGTTTTAAGCTTGTAGAAGATGGACAAATTTGTTCATTTAGCCTTTGTGAGGGAGAGATTTTTTGAAGAATGTGTAATTAAAAGTTGGAAAAAGTTAGGAAACGTGAAAATATATTTTATTGGAGAATATGTGGTTTAAAATGATTGTTTGAGAATCACTCAGACATGCTCTTAAATTATCCTCCAAACCTATATCTATCTCAAGTAGCTACTGTATTTTTTGACATATTATGCCTTAGTTAAACAGGTTTTAACAATATTGTAAGGATTTCCTACTAGTGAAGTTTCTAGATAATTACCACCAATGACAAAATAAACACATTGCTAGTCTCTTCTCAAAATTCCCCTTCATTGTGTGCGCCTGGAAATTCATAAATACTATTGGTTTTTTTCCAAAATCATAATGCAGTACATAGATGAATAGGAACTGAGAAGAGCAATGGTAAAAGCACTACTCAACAACTCATCGAAGTTCCAGTCACTTCCCAGGCCCCCCTGCCCCTCTCTACTTTATAGCTACAAATGGATAAACTATGCACTTCTCTGAATTTAGTAATGCAGGACATAATTCAGGCGAAACTAAAACAAATGGTGCTAATGGCACCACTTGACAACTCGTCCAGGTTATAGAAGTTTCATGGCTTCCCCTGCCCCTCTTTCACTAATTTACTTCTTCGCATTACAATATCAACACTTGTAAGAACCAACTAAATTCATTCTCAACAAATTTGGGTCGGCTACATGAATCCCTTTTTAACACTCAATTCAATTTATTGCTAAATCTATGGAGGTTTCACAGCTTCCCCTGCCCCTCTTTCATTACTGTACTTCCCCTTTGCATTTCCGAATCAAAATTTCTAACAACTAACTAAACCTTATTATCAACAAATTTGGGTCAACTGCAAGAATCATTTTACCACTCCATTCAATTCATTGCTAAAAAGGTAGATTCAAACTTTTATATCTTTAGCAACCACAACTCGCCCACGTTAGTTTTGCTCTAGTGCATCACGAATTCCGAAGTGGGAAAATTCATGAAGCCTAAAAATATAAATTTCCCTCAAGAACCAATAAGACGTGCTCTTAGAAATCAATGAGTAACAATTGTGCATACATATAAGCTTGTACATTTCATAAATTAATCATTAAAGCTCCACGTTATCAGATGAAAACTAACAGCGTCTATTTCATTCACATTGAATCAAGAAATCATCGAGCAAACCAAAATTCATACCTGACCCGTGGTTGCATTTGGGTTAAGACCCAAATCCACCAATGAAGGTATCTCCCCAGGCTCCACGTCCCCTAGGGCCGGTAACCCCCTCATCTGGTCTATCGCCTCGATTGTCTTCCTCACCTCCAATCCTTTCACTTTCTCCTTAAAACCCCCATAATTTGTAGGCATTTCCTCCAACTTAAATGGTAAATCCTCCAAATGGTGTAATGTGCTTCCCCAGAAGTACTTCACCTCTACTCCCTCATCCTTCATCAACGTCTCGATCTTCTCCTCTGCTTTCACCTCGTTGTAAGAAACCTCCCTGTGCATAAACACTGCCTCGGCTCCCACAGCCTTGGCCAGCTCCACCAGCACACTCTCGGGCGTTCCAATCCGGACCACAAGATCCGACCCACGTGCCTGCAGATTCTTCCTTAAATTAGAAACGGATTCTATCAAAAAAGTGGCACGATAAGGGCCCGTCTTATCGAATCCCGACGAAGATTTTCCATAATCCCGTGGGTCAAAGCAGTAAACTGGAAGTACAGACATGGACTCATTATGGGCAGAAGTAAGGCACTCATTGTCATGGACTCGTAGGTCATTCCGGAACCAAACAATGGAGGCACGACGAAGGGCCGCGGCATTGGATGGCTCAGAGGGCCGAAGCGGATTCAGAGTGAGTGGGCTTTGAAGTGGGTTTGCAGAAATGGTCGATTTGAAAAATGGCTTCGCAGGTGACAGTGAAGAGGAAATTGAAAGATGGGAAAGCGATGAAATTTGAGATGGGATTTTCACCTTATTGGGAGGATTGAAGATTGAAGCGATTTTTTGGGAAGGGGAGAGAAAATGGGAAGGAAGAACAGCGGAAAGTGATAAAGAAATTGAAGCTATAGGAATGGAAGAAATCTGGGTTTGATTCTGGTCCTCTGAAGGGGCTTGAGATTCAGGATTTTCTGTATGAATTTGGACTTTGGAATCCATTTGTGGAGAATGGAGAAGATGAAGATAAGCTTTTTAGCTTGATAAGCTTTTTAGCTTGTTCTACTCCTCTGGTTTGGCTGTGTTTTGGTTTTTCTGTTGGGGGTTTGGTGAGTGTAATGTGTGCGTTCGGGAGTTGGTGTGTTTGGTGGGATGTTACTAGTACTGTAAGGTTGCCGCATGTTTGGTTACAAATTTGACTTGTTCACTTGTAAATAAGAAAAAATAATGTACATAAAGATGTCTAAAAAGTTGGTTCAAATTCTTGATGAAAAATAGGAGCAATGGCCTTAAAAAAATTACACCACACCTAACTTTTATTTTTATTTTTTAAAACTTGAAACCGCACGAGCAATGAAATGTCGTCTTATACACCGTTTGAGCCCCATTTTTAACAAAAAGTTAGTTTTGTAATAATATTTTTTCGAAATTGTGTGGTAAAAAAATGAATTTACTAGTAAATTATTATATTTAAAGAATATGTGCTTAAAAATAGGGGTGCCAAATTGGCTAGTCGATTTAGACGACTAGCGGCTCGGCCTGAAAAAGTTCGGGTCGACCGGCCCATGGCTCGATTTAGTCGAACCGAGCCTACCCATGTAGACTGTACGAGTTGATTCTTGAAAAAAAAAAATTATATATATATATTAAAAGCTGTATGTGTCAAGCAACTACAAATTGTCTTACACCAAGTTATATATTGAAAAATAAAATAAAATAAATCGTGAGCTGACTCGGTTCGACCCAAAAAAAGCTTGAACAATTTTTTACTCGAGTCGAGCCCGAGCCTTAGGTTTCGATTCATTGACATCCTTAGTTAAAATGAATTTGAGGAAAATTGTATTTTAAAATAATGAGTCTCAAACAAGGCAAGATGTACAAAGTGGGGAGAGACATCGCTAGTCGACTAGAGATTTGCAAGCTAGAGCATAAATAAGGTTTTTTTTTTTTTTGTCACATTCAATCATTTATTTAAACAGCCCTTGTTCGATTCCCATTATTTTTAAAATGAGTAATTAGCACATAACGTCTCCACCTTTCATTGTTATTGTGGAAAACGTCTATATCTTTCATTTTTTGGTATTTTCACCATTATTTTCACATTTCATTGCGCAAAATATCATTTTCACTTTTTTCTCAATTAAAAATTATGAAATGACCAATATACCCTTCTATTTAAATAAAACAAAAAGAAAAAGAAAAAAACTAATTGCAATCACAGTCCCAATTTTTTTTAAAAAGTCCAAATAAGTCACAGATAAATTATTAAATGGGTAATTAACACATAAAGTCCCTACCTTTCCCTATTATTGCAAAAAANATAAAACAAAAAGAAAAAGAAAAAAATTAATTGCAATCACAGCCTCGATTTTTTAAAAAAGTTCAAATAAGTCGCAGATAAATTATTAAATGGGTAATTAACACATAATGTCCATACATTTCCCTATTATTGCAAAAAACGTCCATACCTTTTATTTTTTTCGTCATTTCACCATTAATTACATATTTAATTGCACAAACCATTATTTCTATATATTTTCATCCAATTTCTCAATAAAAAGTTGTGAAATGACGAAGATATCATTCTATTTAAATAAAATTTAAAGAATTAATTGCAATTGTAGTCCCAATTTTTTTAAAAAGTGTAAACAAATCCACAATAATTTTTTTAAAAAAATAAGTTTTTTTAAAAAAAGTGCAGACGAGTCAGAATTAAGTTTATTTAAAAATTAAAAAAATTAAAAAATGCAAACGAGTCACAAATAAATTATTAAATAATTAGATATTAAAAATATATATATATTTAAATATGATAATATATTCGTCATTTCACAGCTTTTTATTGAGAAATTGGATGAAAATGGATATAAATAATGATTTGTGCAATTAATTATGTAATTAGTGGTGAAATGGCAAAAAAAAATAGAAGGTGGGGATTGCAATAAGGGAAAGGTGGGGACNAAGGTGGGGATTGCAATAAGGGAAAGGTGGGGACATTATGTGCTAATTATCCATTTAATAATTTATCTGTTACTTATTTGGACTTTTTTAAAAAAATTGAGACTGTGATTGCAATTATTTTTTTTCTTTTTCTTTTTGTTTTATTTAAAGATAATGGTATATTGGTTATTTCATAATTTTTAATTGAAAAAATAGGTGAAAATGACCTTTTGCGCAATGAAATGTGGAAATAAGGGTGAAAATGCCAAAAAAATAAAGGTATTGACGTTTTCCACAATAATAATGAAATGTGGGAACGTTATGTGCTAATTACAATTTTTAAAATACTTTTTTTCAACCACTATTCTTCAAATGAAATAATATTATACGCAAATTCAAAAATTTTTCTTATTTTTTAACCACACATTTTCTATCAACCTACTATTCCAAAATGCATTCTTAGCAAAAAATAAGATTCAAACGGTCGCTATATATTTTTTCAACAATTTAGCCCGTATGGGATTGTGAATCAGATAAGCCTTTATCAATCCTGAAGGTGGGGATAGTAGGCTTTATGGCTTATTCGTATCCCGTGAATTGGAGATACTTAGCCCCTATTTGATTTAGTTTAAAATTTAATTAAAATTTCAAGTGAAAGTCAACAACTAATTTTAATCACGCATTTTATTGGATCCACAACTTTTCAACCATACATTTCAAGAACTTTTATCAAAATCTAATAAAATCTAATTTTAATATCTACCAACATAAGGATATGGTAGATTGATGGATACTTGTAGTACCAGATGTAAGAGAAGGAATCCGCGAAAGCAAAGAAAGATTCCATATATGGAGGAATGGATGGCATGGCACAACAAGCATAAGAAGAGGGTTCCACCTTTCCCACCCCTTCTTCATTCTCTTTTTTTGGCTCTATCAAGAAGTGATCAATTCAACCATTTTGAAGCTCGAGAAATCATATTCAAGGGGGTGGGACTTTATAGGTGGAGCAATTTCCATATATGACAAATATCCACCTATCACTCTTGAGCCTCTTAGCTTCCGACATCAACCACCGATGAATAGGATGGGGAGGGGCCTCAACTTGAATGAGAGGGGCGGTATAGTCTTAAGGCCAATCGAAGAAGATTGATAGCTGGCGAATTTAATGTTTGACAATCATTTATTTCAAACTCTTTTCTTAAATATTCATTTTCAACCATACAATCACGCAATAAAATATTTTGCATGCATGGAGCAATAGTAAAGCGAGAAAGTTCTTTATGGAGTATCGGAGATTTGAATCTCTGCTACAATTGGAAAACAACATTTATATTGGAAGACATATGTTCGATGGAGACAATGTCACGGTGCGCTTTGTCACCCCTCCTGGGATTCTATCCGCACGTCGTAAATGGAATCTATAAAGAGGAGATCCACGTTCCTAATGTCCATTCCAAATGTGTATGAGCTATAACAATATCCAATATACTGAGTGTAGCTAACCAATGGAAGTTTGTCACTCAGGATTAGTCAGGCGAAACCGATGCTCGAGTCATAAAAAATAATATGTTGCTTGTAAACACAAAAAATTTCCCTACTTTTTAACCACACATTTATAATATATTAAATGTCACATTAGCTTACTATGATTCATTTATTTCAATAATAACTTAAGTTATGTTTGATTCACCATTTTTTCCATGGAAATTGGAAAATGAATTCCAATTTTCACTTTTTGCTTGTTTGATACCCTTTTTTCTAAGCAATTTGTTTTCTTGGCTTTGGCTCTCACGTTCCGCTTTCCTTGATTTATGGGAAAACAAAGTTTTTTTTTATTGTCAATTGGAAAAAATTCTGTCAACAATAGTAAAATTTTTTTTCCATATAATGGACGATTTCCATGCAAAATAAAGCCAAACGGATGATATTCGGTATGGTAAATTTTTTAAATTTTTTTTGGAAGTTGGAACAAATTCTAGATTCAATGGTAGAAAAATTATCACTTTCATAGACATTTTCATAAAAAATAAAGTTAAACGGACACCAAACTTTCAACATTTTTCAGGTGGAGAATTATACCAATCAAATACAATTAATTATAATTCTCAATAAATATTTTTTAGGCAATTCAATTCCCTGTAATTCATTTTCTTCCCACCCATTTTTCACATTTGCAATCAAACGGACCCTTACTTTTCGTCTTTCAATATTATATTTAATTTATTTCACTATTTAGTTATCGTCAATGTACATGTAAATTTGAGAGATTCATTTCACCCGTGTGCTTTTCATTAATGTATTAATTCTCTATTATAAATTATCAATTAAATAATATTCACATTCATTAGTTTAAGGGGAAATCGCAGCCACAATATCAAATAATTCTTTTTTTTTTTTTTTGCAGATATGACTTAAACCTTTCATCGTACCGCCACGATACCAAACCTTTCAAAAATTCGCAATTGAAGTTCAAATGGATGAAAACTGTTAGTTTGGTGATTAGTGAACCAAATAATTAATATTGACAATAATTTTGACTAATTTTAAAATGATAAGATTGTAACTTTATATTTTTCAATAAAAAAATACAATTACGATAAATTAATAATTAAATCTAAAAAGCAAAAATCAAAATAAAAACCTTCTACTTCATCCCCCTTCTTCCCCAACTCCTTTATCCCAAAACCACTACCAATACTGAAGGTCAGCGCCATCGCACCTTGTACTATCCTCAAAAACTTCATCTTCTTCCTCATCTAGAACCAAAAACCCATAAATTCTTATTAGTAGCTCAAGGAGATTTCCAACAATCAATCACCAACACATACAGAGGCAATTACTATTTTGGTGTGCCACAAATCACATATTCGAGCTCAGAGACAAGATCATTGGAGAGTGATTAAGCCCCCAAAAACATATATAATAAAAATCCTCGGAAATTCATGCAAAATTTATAATTTAATAAGCTCTACATTACATCTATCTAAATTTATTATTTTCTACTCTTCCATTACCATTTTTCACTCTCGTCAAAGAATTTGAGTATTAATTTTTTTTGCCTAAAAGTCAAAATTCCTGCAAAATAAAGTTTGCAGAAACCAAACTAAAGGCAGACTCAAAGTAGAGTAGTAATCAAATTAAGGGAGTGGGTTGCTTGTGTGAGTGGCAAAAGGTCGGCAGCTGTAATGGCGAGTGAAATGTCGATTTCAATTGCAACTATGAGTTTCAAAGGTTGTCTTCAGATACGTTGTTGGGTTTGGTGGTTTTTTAGGAGAATATGACTTAGAATAGTGGATAATTTTGGTGGTGGTGAAGCTTGGTGGGTTCCGATCTTGGTGGGTTTTGGTTTTGGGGTGGTGGGGTGGGGTGGGGTGGGGTGTGAGGGGCTAAGTGGAGAAGAAGATGAATAGTATTTTTGTTTTTTTGATTTAATTATTAATATATTGTAATTATGTTTTTTAGTTGAACAATGTAAAGTTATCATTTTATTTTTTTAAAAATTAGTCATAATTTTGGTCTTGTTAATTATTTGGTCAACTGACAGTCAAACTAACAATTTCCATATATTTGTACTTCAACTGATAGTTTTTGAAATATTTGGTATCGTGGTTGGTACAAATGAAAAGTATTGATCAAGTCTACAAAAAATGAAAGATTTGGTACAGTGGTTACAAGTTTCCCTTTAATTAATATTTATTTTCATTTATTTATTTAAGTGTTATTAATTCTAATTATAAATTAATCAAATTTTCATATTCGAGTATACATTTCACTATTCACATCTATGTACGTTAAATAACATACTTGTTTACTTAATTATAAATTAAATAAATCATTAAACATTCACTGTGACATATATATTCTTTAGTATTTATAAGTTAATTAACATTTACACATATTCAAATATTATTTTTACAGTACTTATAAAATATTTATAATAACGTACAACGCACGTTTAACGTTGACTAATTTTTTTAAAAATCATTATTTAAAATTATATTTTCCCCAAATAATGATTGTCAAACAAAGGTTTAGGGGTGAGACATTTTGCCATGCAGTACGTGTGGGAAAAATAGCAACAAGGGGTTCCAAACTCTATGTTGTGTTGCATCTTGGCCCCAGACTTCAAATCAAAGTATTTATATACCCTAACTTTCGTTCTAGTGACGCTCAGGTCTCCATTAAACAAATTTGTTTTTACCCTTGTCTTCAATTGCCAAGCTAAAATTTTGTCAAAATAATGGTATTACTCTTCTTTTGAGATGTACAGTCACTGTTTGATGCAGATTAAAAATTGATTAAAATTTAAAATCAAAGTTAACAATTAGCCCATGTTTAGTGGCCATTTTTTTTAAACATTGTTTTAAAGTAAGTTTTTGGATAAAGTGTGGTTAAAAATTATGAATTTTTTTGGGTTTACATGTATAATATTTGGGTTTGCTACAGAAAATTTTAACAGATGCTTTGATATAATTTGAGGTGGTAGAAGATTATTTGATAGGAAAGCTGACAGTATTTAAAACAATCCAATGATATAATGCCACGTGGCATTAAGTCAAATTTTATGTTAAAAATTTTAGCACTGTAGTGTGATTCATAATATTTTATTGTATGAATATGTGATGTAAATGAGTATGTAGAAAAAAGAATAAAAAAAAAAGATTGTCAAATTGGGGTTTAGAAAGACATTCCTTCAATTTTTTTATTAGCTGGTACGTAGGTAATTTTCTCAACTTTTTCGCTACAAATTGTACCTCTCCCTCTCTCTCGTGCATGTTTAAGTATATTTTCTTGGATTTTCAATAAAAAATTGTACTTTTCCTTTATTTCCTTTTCTTTCATGTTTTATCGGCATCTCGACGGGGTTTACAATATGAAAGGGAAACTCTCTTTTAACTTACTTTTACGGCTCAAAAATATTTTTTTTTATCATTTACCTTGAGGGAAAAACGTAACTTCATCTCATGATAACGTGCAACGCACATTCAACGTTGACTAATTCTTCTCAATGTTACTATTCAAAATTCTATTTTTCATAAAAAATAGTTGTCAAATAGAGACTTAGGGCAAGACATTTTGCCAGGCAGTACACATGTGGGAAAAATAGCAGCAGGGTTCCAAACTTCGAGTTGTGTTGCATCTTGGTCCCAAACTTCAAATCAATGTATTTATATCCCCTAACTTTCGTTCCAGTGACACTTAGGTCCTCATTAAACAAATTTGTTTATGCCCTTGTTTTCAATTTCCAAGCTAAAATTTTATCGAAACAATGGTATTACTTTTCTCTTCGAATGTACAAAGCCCATGTTTGATATAGATTAAAATTTTCAAATCAAAGTTAACAACTAACCCGTGTTTGTAGCAAATTATTTTTTTTTTGGAAAAACATCGTTTTGAAGTGATTTTTTAAAGAATGCATTGTTCAAAAGTAGGATTTTTTTTTATTTGTGTGTAAAATATATAATGTAAATAAGTATGCAGAAGAAGAGTTTTAAAAAAAGAGAGATGAATATGAGCTTTATTTTAACTACGCATTTCATGGAATCAATAATTTTTCAACCACACATTTCTTTAACGTTGAAAAGATGGACAAACTATTTTGTTAACTTTTCATCCAAATACTCCGCTAACATGCGTTGAAAAGATGGACAAACTATTTTGTTAACTTTTGTTTTTGTTATTTATTTCAGTTATTTAAAAATATGAAAAAATAAATATGTCTTTTTGGCATTCACAATGAACATTCTGGATGAAAATCGTCCCTATTGATGTGAAAATTAATAAAGAGTTGATGATAAATATTTTATAAAAAAAAATTGTGAAGATATGTATAAATATAAGAAAAAATTAGGAATATTAGTTGTAATTAAAATTTGGCATAATTAACAAAAATCGTGGTGGGGATATATTTACACTCATAATTTTTTGTTTATAGGTAAAATGGTTTTAAATAAGCTTTTTTTGAAAATCACTATATGGTTGAGTTGAGTTTTGAGAAGTATTTTTTTTAGAAAATATGTAGTTAAAAAGTAGAGAAAAATTTTGAATTTATTTGTAGAATAATTTATTGTATGAATGTGTGGTTGAAAATGAGTACGCAGAAAAAAGAGTTTTGAAATAATGATTATTAAACATAAGCTAAATTGGACTAATGCACACATTTACTCACACAGTGCCTGTTTGAGCTCCATTTTTTTTTTGCCAAAAACGTAATTTGAAATAATATTTTGATGGAGATTATGTGGTTAAAAAAAATTGAGTTTGCGTGTAGTATTATTTCATTGAAAAATGTGTAATTGAAAATAAGAAAGCTAAAATTGCATTTTGGAAATAATAGGACCAAACAAGGACACATTCTAATATTCTCTAACATCCACAATTTATACACCCTTAAAACACACTATTAAACAGGTACTTAGAATACGAAAGTTAGGCATAAAGACTAGTCTTAATTAGAGAAGTTTCCAATTCAACCTTGTAAATTTAGCCCTCGATTGGTGGCTATACTTTAAAAAAGAAGAAGAGAGTTTTGAATAGCGTTTAAGGAGAACGCGTGGTTAAAAAGTAGAGAATTTTTTTAAATTTTCGTGCAAATATTTTATTGTATGAATTTTTGTTTGAAAGGGATGAGAATCAAATAGGAGCTTATTCACTAATAGATAAAAATACTAGCAAATGAAAATAAAAGCTCGTTTGAGTTTCTTTTTTTTTTGTCGAAAATGCATTTTGAAATAGAGATTTGATGGAAAATGTGTGATTAAAAATTAAGTTTTTTTTTTTTTTAATTTGTGTGTAGTATCATTTTATTGAAAAATGTGTAATTAAAAATAAAAAAAATTATTTTGAAAATAATAGGACCAAACAAGGGCCAAGTAAGTCCCCGTTTGACCCTCATTATTCGCTATTATTTGAGATTATAATTTTTGAAATAGTAAGAAGAAATTATTTTGAATTTACACCTAATATTATTTTATTAATTATTAAAAAAAAATTGATCAGAAAGAAGAAAATGAATTGTTCAAACGGGGGCTAATTTTTGAAACATGGTAGCAAGTATAAAATCCGCGGAGACGAGTCGCGCTGGGCACTGAGTGTACATTTCAAGTCCTTTCTCCTGTAAGCTTCAAGTATGCCCCTCTATTAAAAGCCTCACCCATCACCAAAAGCCCTCCAAAAATTTCCCTCTTTCTGTGTGTGTATCTGTAATTAACAATGGCGATTAGCATTCTCACAGTTGATGAACTCCGAGTTCAGCTCGCCCAACGAAACCTCAGCACCTCCGGAACCAAGCCTACTCTGGTTTGTCCATTTTCATTTTCAACATTTTTCGATACTTTAACGCAATAAATTCAATTTTTTACTAGTTTTTGGTTCATTATGTATAGGATCTAATTCCTAACTCACGATAATCCCTTAGATATAGTTGTGTATGCATATAAATCACTTGCACAATTGGGACCTGAATTCATTATAGAGAGGTCATGTGTATTCATTTAAATAGTGTATTTTCAACAGGTTCGGAGATTAGAAGAGGCAATTCGAGAGGAGAGTATGAAAGCAACAGATTCACACAATGGTTCTGATGTTAACCGGAAGAGGCAAAGGGATTCAGGCACTAAAGATTCTGATTGCGATGCACCAATGAAAATTAAAGCAGTTGATGAGTTTCGAAGCATGAATGTAAAGGAGCTTCGTGAACAAGCCGCTCTTCGAGGGATTTCAACCGCTGGCACCAAGAAAGAAATATTGGAAAGGCTCTGCACAGACGTTGATGAGAATTCTGGCGACAATGATCAAGGTACTCGAATTTTTTATTTTTACTTTTTGTGGTTTTATGCACTCATGAGTAATGAAGTTTTGCAATATAAGCATTTATGAATTGATTAGTGATATTCTGTCCTGGTTTTTCTAAATTGCTGTCGTGTATGTGAACATATCGGTTGATTCAGCAATTTCCTGTCTGCATCTGTCTACTGTTTATACGTGTTAGATTCAATCATTTTTGTAACAACTATACTAGGTTCTAACATGGCGTGTATTTATGACATTATTATGGTGGTAAATTTGTAGCAGCCAAGGAGGAAAGCAACAATGAGAAAATGGTTATAGCAATGAAGAAAGGTTCTGCTGTATTAGACAAATGGCTGCCGGAGCATATTAAGGCTCAATTCCACGTGCTACAAGTAGTAAGACTCACCCTTGTGCAAATGTAGAAAAAAGATTGCCAATATAATCCTGTTTAGATGTGAAGTGCCTATTGTGCTTTCAATCCAATTTTGAGAATAAGAAATTCTTTTTTGTTTGACTCTTTCTTCCCTTTTGTAACTTGCAATGCAGGGTGATGAAATCTATGATGCCATGTTGAACCAAACAAATGTTGGGGGAAATAATAACAAATTCTATATGATTCAAATTCTAGGTTTCGCTTTGATTCCTATTCTTTAAAGTCCATACCAATAACAAACGAGTTATCAACAAATTCTGATTGTTTCTACTATTATTTACTTAAGTGATTTGAGAATCTGTACCTTTTCACGTTAATGTCATCTGCTTGTACTCTTATATTTAACTTCTGGTTGCAGAATCTGATGATGGTGGGAAATACATGGTTTACAACAGATGGGGAAGAGTTGGTGTGAAGGGTCAAGATAAGTTGAATGGGCCCTACATCTCACAAGAAGCTACAATTTCTGAATTCGAGCAGAAGTTCTTTGACAAGACAAAGAACAACTGGTCCAATCGAAAAGAGTTTGTCACTCACCCTAGGAGCTATACTTGGTTGGAAATGGATTACAGTGAAACTGAAAAAGAACCATCCGTGAGTTGTTTTAATGCTATATGTTAATGTTTTAAGTGGAAAATAAAATTATATGCATAGAGTTAGACCTTTCTCTTTTTCAATTTTCTGATTGATGCAAAATTTGGACAGTCACGCAATTCCCAAAAGAAAAAATAAATAAACAGTGCAGGGATGGTTCTAATATAATGAAGAGAAAACGATAAATTCCTATTATACCTCATTTAGAGTTCGTCCATTTTTTCACCTGTAATTGTGGATGTAAGGCCTTAACAATGATTTCCAGGTTCAAGAAGAGCGTAAACCTACAATGAAAGTTGAACCGCAAGAATCAAAGCTGGAGGCCAGCATTGCAAAGTTTATATCTCTTATTTGCAATGTCAGCATGATGAAACAACAAATGATGGAAATAGGTTTGTACATAATGTTTTGGTTTCTATTTGTTTAATAAACGGCATGTCTTTTTAGATGTTCTCAGCCTTTTGTACGTTAACATCTACTTTTGCAATTTCTTAAACCCTCTCTCCAATTTCTTTTGCAATTCCCACTTTGTTCAGAAGCTCCATCTTCTGTGTCCATGTCGTTGAATCTAAACATTTAGAACTCAAGTCACTCAAGTTAGATACCAAATTTATGCTCCTTTAACGTCAAAAGCTGGTTATGTATCTTCTTGACTACAAAATAATTAATTTTGGATGTGACAGCTTTTATTCTGTGCTTAGTGTCATTGCAATTTTTCAGTGATTGAACCCTTTTTAATTTCTGTTATATCTCGTAATAGGATACAATGCTGAGAAATTGCCATTGGGAAAACTAAGTAAATCAACAATTTTGAAGGTAAGACATAGGTTTTAAGCTATACTTCTAGTTCTATTTGCATTTTTACTGCATTTAATTGTTTATGGATTGAACAGTCTGTGAATGGAGGAAGTAGCTACTAAATTATGACCTATCCCATATCACAAAGGTGGGTTCACCCATTTTCCACTTTGGATATTAGATGTTATTTCCCAGTCTTAGGTTCACAGCTGTTTGGAGTCAGAAATGATCAAAAGTTCATGGCAAATGTGTAAGTTTTTATCCAGAATATTGTATTGTAGTTGATTCTTATTATGAACACAGGTGACTTCTGACTTTCTAAGAATTGTTTTAAGAAATCAATATGAACAATAGCTTCTGTGTGTCCTGCACATTGAGTAACATGCCAGTCTAGTTTGTGAAATATTTCTAATTATCTGCATCATGAGTCCATGACATTATTTTATTTTATTTTCTGGTCGGTTTTTAAGGGATTTTTCATCTTAGGAGATCCCAACAGAAGTTTCATGTCAACTAAGCATGGTTTGTGAATATTAATAAATTTTATGATGCTGAATTTACTTCTCTCTTATCACATCTCATTTAAACTTGCTTCATAATATGCCAGTTCTCTCCTTGTCAATTGTTCAAACCTCGTAATTCACGTTGCACACATGCAGGGTTATGCTGTCTTGAAAAGGATTTCTAAGGTGATCAGCAAGTCTGATCGGAAAATGCTTGAGCAATTAAGTGGGTAAGCCTTCAGTTGGTCAGTTTCCAATTCTTACATTAAGGTCGCATGTTGTGCATTTCTATTATAGAACTGAAATTCTTTTGCCAGTTTGTCATTAATTTTTTGGACTTTCAGTTTGTTAATTCTAAGACCTAAGATGTCAATTATTAATTCTATGGCATAAAACGTGCAATTAAATAGTCATGATCGATTTTAGCATTTTCAATTCGATCAATGTTTAAAACATTCTCGCTCTCACTATTTGTCAAATGTTCTACGAGTGTGATTCACAATTCGACCAGTGTTCTGACATTTAAATTCTAAATTTCGAACACCTTTCCAATTGTCAAGAAGTAATCAATATCAATGGAATTTAATGTGCACGTGCAACGTGCTAAAGCTGTAAATAAAGGACAATAACACATAGTTATTTTAGGTGGTAAAACCCCACAATAATGGGAAATCCACAAGCCTCCAGACCAGAAAAAAATCTACTAGAATAGCTCAAAAAACAATTCCATTCGAAAATACAAAATAAATAACCAACACTAAAAGGGTGTTTGGCACCCATTATTATTTGTTTTTTCAAAATTTCCTCTTGCTTAATTATAACCACACATTCTCCAAATAAAATAATATTACACACAAATCTAAATTTTTTATTACTTTTCAACCACACATTCTTCCATCAATCCCTATTCCAAAATTTATAATTTCCCAAAAATGGGTGCCAAACAAAAGTTAAAATTTCTACCGGAATAGAACTTGATTTAAAAGAAAAATTAAATCAATCATTGATTCCTTTTCTTAGCCACATTTGGAATGGAGCCACAACTACCAGCCTTGACCTTACGTCATTCCTGAATTTGTGTTCGGACCCCGATTGTGTTTTGGAACATTAACTACCAATTTCGGATCTCCGCCACTCCAATTGACCCTCCAATGCTTTTCCTTGAGGAACCACCCTACTTAAATTTCATATCAATAAATAAATTGGTTTGGTCAATCAACAAAAATCAAGAGCATAAGAGTAGCCTTAATTTTTGAAACTAAAAATCAGTTCATACCACAGTTGGTTTTGACACATAACATAGACAATTATCAATGACCAAAATTTGAAGCTTACTCATGCAATTTAATTGGCCGTCAACTACTTTGGGCAATCTGTTGAATTACCTAAAAGAACAAACATGATCATGCATCATTATCTAAAATTACAACACATTTTATTTTGACCAATCAAAATAAGATGCAATTTTCCAATTTTTAGATAACATGCAAATATTAAAGGCTTGTTTCAGCCCCATTAAAATGTTAAGAATGCATAAAATAAATCGATAGAGAATGTGCGGTTAAAAAATAGGGAAAAGTTTTGGGTTTGCATATAATATTATTTTATTAAAGAATGTGTAGTTGAAAAGAAGAGAGAAAAAAATATATTTAAAAAAAAAATGAGAATCAAACAAGGGTAATTATAATTGATATGAATGAGTAACACATTAAGCCCCTGTTTGGTATACATTAAAATTTCATTTTCATTCTTCTACTCATTTTCAACCACACATTCTTCAATAAAATAATATTTTCCATCACATCAATAACTTTTCCTTCTTTTTCAACAACAAATTCTCCATCAATATATTATTCCATAATATATTCTTTCAAATTAA